>CM038231.1:23956375-24091375 GCA_021442155.1 Cymbidium sinense
AAAGATAAAATGACCTCAAATTAGCTAAAAGATAAATGAAACTTAAAGAGCCAAAATAAACTAAAACTGAATGAAAAATAGATAAATTAATCTAAAATCAACTAAACTTGTACATAAACCTAAACTAAAAAGTAAACCTAAAAAATAAAATAAAAAATAAAAACCTAAACCTACAAAATAAAAAAAAATCAAATCCTAAACTAAAAAAACATATAACCTAACCTTAAAATAAAATAAAAAATAAACTAAACTAAAATAAATAAACCTAATATAAAACATTAAACTAAATAAAAAACAAAATAAACCTAAATAAAAATATAAAATAAAATAAAACTAAAATAAATAAAAATATAAATAAACCCAAACTGTCGAACTTAATTTTAAAAAAATCAATATAAAAAAAACCCCTAAACCTAAACCATAAAACTGACCTAAACCTAAACCCCAAATCTAAACCCTAAACCCAGGCCTCTAAACTCTCAAAACTCCTAGGACCTCACTAAACTGAGCCTACCCTTAAAAACTTCTGAGCCACACCCTCCACTGAGCCACTCACCCTAAACTTTAAGCCATAACTATACACTATTCTAGGCCCATCCTGGCCTAAATGTTAAACCCTTAAAACTCCACTAAAGCCTAACCCTAAACTACCCTAAACTAGGCCTACTGACCACAACCACTATACACAAACCTAAAGCCACTAAACTTTTAAATCCTAAACTAAAACTCTAAACAAACCCTAAACTCTAAACCCAAACTGACCCTAAAGCTAAACCCAAACCATAAACCCAACTCTAAACTCTTCTAACCTCAGTTGGGAGTGTTGAGGCTGGGCAGAGGGTTGCCGTGTGGGGTGGTGTGAGATCTGGAGGTACTAGTGGATACGGAGGTGGAAAAAAGTGCGATAGAGGTTACAATCATCATGGTAGTGGAGGGAGAGATCACGGACATGATGGTGAATCCCTCTACACAAGAGGTGGGGGTGGTTCTGATGGGAACTAAATGAACTAAAGAACTACTAATCCGATCTGCTGCTTATGGAACTGTGTCTTTACAGTAGAGTTGGTTCTAGTTATCTAAAGTTTTTTATTTGCTCTATGTGTGCTAATTTTTATATATGTCACTGCTTATGTCTTAGAAAACTTCGGGTGCTACTTGGTTTATGAAATTGAAAAGAAGAAATATTGAATCTGAATTATTCTATTTTTTAAAAAAAACCCTAAACCCTAAACCCTAAAACCTAAAAACCCTAAACCTTAAACCCTAAACCTTAAACCCTAAATAAAAAAATTAAAGAAAACCCTAAACCCTAAACCTTAAGCCCTAAATACAAAAACCTACAACCCTAAACCTGAAACACTAAACCCTAAACCCTAAACCCTAAACCCAAAACCTAAAAACCTAAACCTAAATTAAATAAAACCTAAAAATAAAATATATAAAAAAATCTAAACTTAAGAAAAATAAAAATAATAAAATAAAATAAAATCCATAACTAAAATATAAACCTAAACCTAAACCTAAACATAAACTAAAATGTAAAATAACATAAAGAAAATTAAAAAACTAAACTAAAATAAAATAAATAAAACTTAAAACTAAAAATAAAATAAAACTAAAATTAAAACAAAAATAAAATAAAACTAAACCTAAAATAAAAATAAAATAAACTTAAAAAAATAAAATAAAAACCTAAACTTAAATCTAAAAATAAAAAATAAAATCTAAAAAATAAAATAAAAATAAAACTAAAATAAAAAATAAACCTAAACCTAAACCTAAATATAAACTAAAATAAAAATCCTAAACAAAAATAAATAAACCTAAAATAAATAAACTAAACAAAATAAAATTAAAAATAAACTTAAATAAATAGAAAAAATAAATTAAAATAAAATAAATAAAAAATAAACTAAGTAAACTAAATAAACCTAAACATCATTTACTTAATTCATAAAATAAAATAAAATTGAAAATAAATAAAAGAAAACCTTAAATCCTACCCTAACCCTAAACCAAAATCCAAATCTAAATCTTAAACCCACCCTAAACCCTACCCACAATAACCTACCCTGACTTACAACCCTAAACCCTAATCCTTAAATCCTAAATGCTAAAAAACCCTAAACCCAAAACCCTGAGCCCTAAAACCCTAAACCCTAATCATTAAATCTTAAACGCTAAACCTAACTCTGTCTAAACCCAAACCTAAACCTAAACTTAAAACCCTAAACCCTAAATCCTAAACCCTAATTTAACCATAAACCTTGCACTAAACTAAAACCTAAACACCCAAACCCTAAACCATAAACACTAAACCATAACCCTAATTCCTAATCATTCTAGTTTCGATTTCTCTTCCCAATATACAAATCCATTTTGTTAGCCATCAATTCCTTTTTGTTGTGGGTGCTTTATTTGGTCAATTTTTTAAATTGATTAGCATCGACTACAAAATCTCATCCTTCATGGCTAGAATCCTTATTGAATTGGACATTGCCAAGAAACTCCCCAAAGAAATGTAGTTGGGATTTAAAAATTACAGTTGCATGCAAAGAATTGAATTTGAAAATTTCCATGTCTTTTGTTCTCAATATAAAATCCACGGGCACGATAATTCTGAATGTTTCATTCTTCATCCTCACCTTAAAAGAAAATCCTATTAAGGAACTTCTATTCCTACTAGGTGACTATTAAATATAAAAAAACTACTTCAAAAAAAAGGATTCTTTGAATGTTTTAAATAAGGCTAATTTACCTTTCACTTCTTCTAAGCAATTAAAGGCTTCTAATGTGAACAATAATAACTTTTATAAACTTTTGAATGTGGATTTTGTTTCCTCTAATTCAATCCTTGCATCCTTACTGGCTTTGATTATAAAATTGAAGCTTTAATGGAGAACATAAATTAATAATTTAATACTACGCATCATTCTGATTCAATGGTGAATATGGCTTTAATAACTCATGATAATCAGGTTGATAAATCTGATTCCATATTCCAAATTTAGGATGATTTAGCTTCTCAAAACATATGCTTTTATCTAATTTGGTTAATTGATGAGGAAGGTTTTGGTGTTCCCACTTGCCTTCTTAATAAATCAGTTTCTACTCCCTCCCTTATTATTCTTGATGCTCATTTATCATTAATAAATTCTAGTGTCTTCGAAAGAAAGAGAATTCACTTTCATCAAGAGATTTCTCTTAAATCTATGATTAATGTTTCTAAATCTTTTTCAGATGTTGATTCAATGGGCAATGAAAATGGCTTCCAAACTTTATATTTGAAAGAGAAAAAAAATGTTAAAAATTTTCTTCCCAAATTGCTAAGAAACACTAAAGCTGTTGTGGCCTCCTTCTCTTCTCTCAATTAACTTTTACTCCCCACTCTTTTCTTTTCTTTATGTTTTTTTTAATTTCCAATGTTAGAGGGATTGATACCCTCTATTCATAACCGTAATATAAATATTTGTCAAATCCATAATATTTGCTTACTTATTATTCTTGAGCCACTTATTCATGCTAATAAAATTAACCATGTTGCTAAAATGATTGATTTCAATAAACTTTTCTATAATGTTAGTAATAAGATTTGGTGTTTTCGGAATAACTATATAAAACGTTCTATTCTGGATGATTTTCATGAAGTTGTCAATGCTCAAATCTCTTACGTTGGTTATTGTGTTTTGGGCTCTTCTGTTTATGCATCTTGTAATAAATCTGGTAAAAAGCTTCTTTGGGATAACTTGACTACTTTTGCCACCTCTATCACTAAACCTTGGTTTGTTGGTGGTGATTTCAACACTATTTTGTTCTCTTTTGAATGTAGTGGTGGTTGCTCTCCTAATATTCTTTCCATGGAAGAATTTTCCAAGATGATCCTTGATTACAATTTTAATAATATTGGTTTTTGGAGTTCTAATTATACTTGGCAAAACTCTAGACTTTGGCAAAGGTTGGACCAGATTCTTTTTAATACTCATTGGATTACTCAATGGCCTATTACTTCTATAGATCCTTTAAGCAGAGCCTTGTCTGATCATGCTCTTCTTTTGTTTTCTATTTAAATAATTCTAATAGATTAAAGAATTTCTCTCCATTTACATTTCAGAACATGTGGATTCAACATATTAATGTTGATCTATCTTTTAAAGTAAGTTCTCAACCTCCTCTTCTTAGACTTAGAGATCTTCTAAACACTAAGACTTCCTTAGTCATAAGACACTTCTAGTGATTAGGTGAACATTTAACCTAAACTTAGAGACTTAGAAAGGTTAATCATAGAATTAGGCCATGCTTTGTGGATTAAGGAGACTCACCTACTCTATAGCCTAAATTCGGCCAGTGTTCACCTTCTCAAACCAAACCTCAAATTCAAATCCAAATCAAATGATTGAATCCAAAATCGCAATGAGAGAGAGAGAGAGAGAGAGAGAGATTAAACTAGTTCTAAACATCAAACAAAATTTATTCAGAATTAAATCAAAATAAAAACTAAAAATAAATGTTATATATATAATATAATAAACATTAAATAAAAAAATTAATTTATCAAATTATGAATCTATATTATCAATAATTATTAATCAAAATTAAAATTATCTTATTTTATACACAACTTATAAATTTTCATTAAATTATTTACTAAAGTTATTAAAATTATGTAAACTTTTTAAAATCATTTTTTTTTAAATCACGTTTCACCAAATTTTAAAAGAAATGTGAAAAAGACAAAACTATTAAATGACCTACTCCTTGCTAATTTATGTGATCATGATAAGACATAAAAAATTACAAAAAAAAAGAAATAAAAAGAGGGAATGTGGGAGAAGTTGAGCATGTAGGACAAAGTTCACATCTCTCTCTCTCTCTCTCTCTCTCTCTCTCTCTCTCAACTAGTAGAAAAATGACACTAAAAAAATGAGGCCCCATCATTTTTCATCTCTTCAGGGCAAGAGGAGTCGTAGCCCTCTCATTCCAACTTCACTTAAGAGCAGCTCTCCCATTTCAACCAGCCCTAAGAAAATAAAAAATAAAAAATTTCTCTAAGCACCTCTCCTCTGCTGGATGCAAAGACAAAAGTAAACTCTCCCTCACATCCATCTCTTCCTCTCAACCAAGTGAAGCCTAGCCGACCCAAGCAGCATCCACGCCTCCTTCTTCCTCTAGTAGGTGACCTCTCTTCCCTCACTTTCTCCAAAATTGAGACACACAGTAGCATGTAGCAAGTATTTGATTGAGACTTCCTTGATCCCAACTAGCCCCCATAAATCTGGCTACTTGCAAAAAAAAAGTGAGACATCCCATGAATTTTCTATTGATCGATCGAACCATGCCACTCACATGGCCTAGCCACCAGTGAACTCTCCCTCTATGCCTCCATCCTCTTTCATAAAGACCACTACTTTCCAGCCTTAAGCGTCGGTCCCATTCTTCATCGCTTCTCCCATTGCATCACTGGTCACAAAAGATCCCCTTCAAAGGTCTCCGGTGGATGGTTCTCTGGATTCAGTGTGAAGAAACAATCCCTTCCTAAAATTTTCAAGGCCATTGATTTGGTCCTCCATGAGCCCACTGTTGAGGTCTCGATGGAGGAGATCAGTTCAATGAAGATCCAGAAGATCATAGATGACATGATTGTGGTCATGTAGAAGGCCCCTATTATCAATCTCGTTGCTTTATAGATTGGTATTCCTTTAAAGGAAATGAGCTGAGTGAACTTGGAATAGGTGCAAGTATTGATGCAGATGTATGGATTTAATTGCCACAAATCCATCCTCAATGATCTATACAATAATTCCAAATCAAAGGCACTGCTGGTAGCACTTGGAGGATTCTTTATTGATCCATATTGGTATGCTCAACTTCTAAAAGCTTTTGAACCTATTGTTCTCAATGCCTTAAGACATCATATATGTATAATCTAGGTGAATATTATTATTCTTAAAGAAATAAAGGAATACATTAGCTATGCTCCTAAGAGTGAAACTTATGCACAAGATCATAGACCTTTTCATCTGCTGGTAATAATTAATGCAATGCTTCAAAAGAAGGGAAGCAAAACTTGCTTTATTCTTTGAAAGATGTTTGAGCATTGATGGATTTAGAGCTATGGTAGTGCAGAATCTACAGGTGGAGGTGACAAGTCATGATCATTTTGGTCAACCTATCAAAATTACTTACGGATGGATGGCTGCATATTAGAGCATGAGTTTGATCATGGGACTATATATGTGATGTATTCGAGAACATTCAAAAGTCAAGAATCTAGATTTGCCTCTTCCAGGATGCCTAAAACCAAGTGTCTATGAGAAAGTGAGGAGGAAGGAAACAATAGGAGAAAAAAAGAATGATAGGGTATTGATCCAACCTCAATAGGGCCAAATCCACCTCTTGGACATGCTTAGATGAGGTATAATTCTAAAAATCCTTAGGGATCTCATGTTTGATGTGTTGAATGTAAGCATTAGGATCCAACCTTTAGAGTGCACTTTACCTTTTAATCCTTTCAACGAGAGTTTAAAGACAAAAGTAAGAGTATTCATTTTATATGTTTGAAGTGGATAATTTGATTAGGCCGAATATTGTAGTGATTTTATTACACCTATCAAGCCATGATTAACTCGTGTGCCATTTGATCTTTGATCAAATGATCATTAATCAATATTTTATTTATTATTAAATTTAGATCTAAAAAGTTAATCATCTTTAGAATAAAAAAAAAGAAATAATATGTGATCAAATAAATTCCAAATAAATGTACAAATTAAATTATCATAAAATTTAAGTAAAACTTTGTATAAAAAAATTAACTAAACCAATAACATTATAAATATTATAATCGAATATAAAAAGTTGTTTGAACATAATTTATTAATGTCAATTATAAAAATCAATTTAATCCCTAATTGTTATATATTGATAGTAAAAGTCAAAAAGAAAACTTAGTTATGAGACATATCCTTAATTATAATTAATTTAACTATTAATTACAACTGACTAAGCTTTATTTAATTAGTTATTCATATAAAATATTAGAGCAAAATGATTAGGTCTTCTTTCCTAATTATTTCCTATAATTTATTTCATTAAAATATTGGATTTATGAAATATGATTGGGACCTCTTTCCCAACCCATTCCTTAAATCCATTTCATTTAGAGGATAATTAATCAATTTGGTAAATTAAGTAAGATAAATTGATTAATTAATTAATTATTTCATTAATCAAATCAAAATTACAATCATATCTGATCTTCATTAATTAATTGATGGATAGATCTTTAAGTGTTTAATAGTCTAAAGAGATTTAATGAAATTATGATTTACCCATAAGTGTTGGAAAATCATAAAAGTAATTAATTAAGTTTCTTAATCTAATTAGTCAATAATTATGAGCTAATTGCATTAGGCCCTTTCATTTCTTAGGATCATTGTAAGTTATTTTACATGCATATCATGTTGGCTCATAATAATTTAATTAATTACTTTAAAGTAACATAGGTAAGAGTTAATTAGTGGATTTAATGCATATTACAACCTAATTAATCCATGAAATCCATGTAATTACATTTTATTAAACCAAATCAATTCACAAACATGGGAATGGGTTAGGATCAACAAACTTTCCTTCATTTCATTAAATCAAATCAAACATAAAAGTTAAAAGTGACATAAGAAACTTTGATTTGCTTTGAAATGTTTTTATTTGATATGATTGTCCTTAGGAATTAATTTAATTGAATGAAATCATGTGTTTATGTTTAGTTATTCCTCTCCATTCATATTAAATGTTATATGTCATTTGATTCATGCATTCATCTTTTGAAAAATTAATTAAATCAAATGGTTCCCTTTATGTCAAGCTTGCATGTGTTGATTTTATTTAATATAAATGTAGCTATTATCACTATTAAACTAAAGTTGTTTTCGAAAGTTTAAACTACAACATTTGGAGTGATAATATTTATAAATATTTATAAGCTTGCATGTGTCTATAGCTTAGAACATGTGATATGGAGTTCTCTTTCTGTAGTGTACATGAATTTATATAAAGTTTGAATGTTAACAAGTGTATAGTCCATTTGAAAAGGACACAACATTTGTTTGAATTCATTCCAATGTATTTCTATGTTAGAATTTAGATAGAACTTTAGCCCCAATGAGGTCTTTACCCCACTCCCTTAGTTTAATAATGGAAAAGTATCCACTTAAAACTTATATACACTTGTATGTGCATTTAGCTAATGAATAAAATCTCATTTTTCAACTTTAGTTCACATGTTTAAATAATTCAATTGAAATAAATAAACCTTGTGAATGATTTTTCATTCTTTTAGTCATTTGTACATTCATGTATTCAAGAATAGTGGGTATATCTAATGGACATTTGGGGATGCAAGGCTTTAAGTAGCCCCAAGGAGGTCTTTACCTCATTCCCTAGTTTAACAATGGAAGTATCTTAAAACTTTATACACTTGTATGTGCATTTAGCTAATGAATTAAAACCTCATTTTCTACAAATAGCTCACATTCATCATCTAAGTGTGCTAAAATTATATATGTCTGTATATTTATGATTAATATCATATACATGTTACATGTGATGGAGAGGAATGATTGAACATATGCCATGTGATAGTAATTCAATTGAATTAATCCTAAGATACCTTTCATATTAAATAAGATTATTAAAAGTGAGCCTAAACTTAAAATTTAGTTAAATTTTGTAATAAGCCATTCACTAAAGAGAACTAAATCAAATTCACATGCTTTAGAAAGTGGCTTAAGGTAGGGATGAAAGAGGGCAATCCACTTTTATTCTCTTTATAAAACCTAATTGCTAAGTGTAATCAAATGAAATAAGAGAAAACACAAATTAAAATTCATAAATCAATTAAATAAATTTAATTGAAACCAACCCTTCATGTTAAATTAAATCCTTCTAATCTTAGAGAACTATAACTCTAATGCCTAGCAAGACATACCACACAAGCCTTAACACACTCATTAGAATTAAGTCACTACTTCTAGCTTTATTTTAGGGTGGTGCTTGGTATGATGTATATTTTGGTTTGTGATGTATTATTGTAGGCTCGATTTTAGGGTGTATGCGTACTGGATGGTAAACATGATTAGCCTAATCATATTATTTAGGATTATATTTATGGGGCTAATTAAAAATAAATAAAATGCTCTCTTTGCTGGTTGCTTAAGCCCCAAGCATTTTTTCAAGTTAGGATATGGGCTTTACCCATGTGCTCTAAGCCCAAATTATGATATAACTGCCTGAGATTGTATGTATGTTTAACTAACCTCTATTCTGCAGGTGTAGTTAGATTTACTTTATCTATTTTTAATGTAATTTTTCAATTAAGAAATAGGACAAGTGCTATGGGGGATAAGGATGAGCATTGGCTAGAAGGATTTATTCTGGGAGGCCATGTGATGTCTTTGAGTGGAGCAAATTGAATAAAAGAAAAGAAATAAAGACATGAAGAATGAAGAATGAAGACCGCCCATAGCATTCATTCATTATAAGTTGTAAGTATTATTTTATAATTTTATATTGTATAAGGGTAGAGCTCGGCTACCCAACTTTTTTTTGGGTGTATGGCGATACCCGACTGCATTAGCCTTTTATTCTTTCATGATAGTTATAAAAATTGGTTGATGATTTGTCAAGGATGTGTACTAGAAATGACATGCTTTTCTTAGTTTCTTAAATGATTGATGTTTCAATGTGTGGTCTGGATGCAATTAGGCTCTTAGGAAAGAATAAATTTTTTACCCAACTATAACTCATAAGTAAACTTTTAAATAATTAATATCCTCACATAAAGCCTAGGCATTAAATCAAGATAATTAAAATATTTAGCAATCCCTTAGCTGAATGTTCTATGTCTCACATCATGCATGCATATTGCTTCACTCTTGCAAAGAGAGGGTTTCCATCCTTGAATGATAGGGGAAGGCTTGACCTTTGAGGGCCTCTATGGTGGAAAACTCTTTCCCACGATTTAGCTAATAATCTAACTTCATCATGCATATAGGCATACAAAATTCCAAATCCTTTGTCAAAATTAAGTGTCCAAAATCAAATAAAATTTGAAAGTATTTGCATTTGTAGATTAAGTAATTACTCGTACCACTCATGCTCTAATCTCTTAGGGAGTGGCTTTAAGGACTTTTGTCTCTTTCTAAATTAATAATAGACAAACTATCTTGCAAATGCATAAGACTTGCCTACATGGTTTCAAAATCGTAGGAGGAGTTAGCTGGCGGCCACTCCAGGCGGTTATATGCCCAGCGATCAGGTGGTTTATTCTCTCTTATGGAGGTGAACTTTATGCCCATTTTTCTTAGACTTAGGTCATGCTTTGGCTTATGACAAAGCTCCCTAGATAAATGGTCTAAGGTTGCTATTTCATTCAAGCTACTAGCATAAATCTTCACCTCTTAGGCATTTCCACAACCTTGTGTTCTTGGATTATAAGTCTTAGCTTTCTAATAAAATGTTAATTTCAATAAAATTAATCTCTTCAACTTTTAACATATAATGCCCAACCATAGGATAGATTGGAATGCTCACTAGTCTTTCTAATATCATGAGCATTTCTACTCATTCCCTCCGGGATAATAAGTCTTCTCATTGAACAATCCTATTTAATTTTCCAGTACAAATAATCTTTTGATAGTCTAGCCTTGAAATCTTTGGAGACCTTAATTTCTACTTTAATCAAGAGTATTCTTAAGTAATTCATATTCCTTAGGATGTAATTAACTATGGGGGCTTTCCTCCATAAGGAATTTAATGAACTCGACTTAAAATAAACCCTACTTTACTTTTCCATGTAAAGTAGGGGAAAGATCTCTAGTATATTAGAAAACCCATCATACCTTAGGAGTCCTTATTAGGTGATTAGGTCCATTATATGGTGATGATTTCTACCTTTTGAGATAGTGCATCATTCTTTAATGTCATACCTGATCACTTCAATAAGTACCCCCTAAGATCTACATGGTGTCCCGCATCTAAAAAATAAACACCACAATTAATTTTTTTTAATGTTATCGCTAACAATTGGAAAGCTCCTTCACGTCTTGATAATTCGATTAAGGGGATGAATAGACTCTAGTTTAAACTAAAATGACTTAAAGAAAATCTGGTTTTGTGGAACAAGCATTATTTTTAAAAAAATTTTGCTAATATGAAGGATATGGAAAATTTGGTTTGTGATCTTGATGTTTCTATTTTGATGAAACCTTCCAAGATTTTGGACTTAAAAGTGGCGAAGGATAAACTTATTAATTTTCTAAATATGGAAGAAACTTATTGTCATCAAAAAGCTTCTAGTAAACATATTAAAGATGGTGAAAAGAATACTAGGCATTTACATGCTTTAGTTAATAAAAAGAGAGCTTTAAATACTATTTAGAAAATTAAAAATAACAATGGATAATGGATTATGAAGTATAATGATATTAAGGATTCGATTATTAATTATTTTAGAAATATGCTAAAAAAGAGTTGCTCTTATGATGCTATTTCTAAATCACACTTGATTCCTTCTATTATTACCAATGATGACAATGCTTTTCTTACTATTTTGCCTAATGAAGATGAACATTTTAAAGTTCTTAATAGCATGAACATAGATTATGTTGTTGGAATGGAGGGTTTCACTACTCAATTTTTTCAAAATTATTATTTTATTATTAAAAATGATTTGATTGATGTTGTGGTTGATTTCTTTAATTATAATCCTTTTCCTAGATATTTTTCTAGCACTTCAATTATTCTCGTACCTAAGAAAGATAATCCTGACTATTGGAGTGAGTTTAGACCTATTAGTCTTCGCACCTTCTTCAATAAGCTAATTTCCAAAATTATTGCCAACAGGCTTAGTCCTCTTCTTCATAAGATTATCATTCTCAACCAAATTAGTTTTGTTAGAGGTAAATATATTTCTTATAATATTTTACTTTCCCAATAATTAATTCATGATTTAGATGCTAAGACTAGAGGTGGAAACATCCTTTTAAATTAGATATTACCAAAGCTTTTGATAATATCTCTTGGATTTCCTTTTGATATTTTGAATTTATTTAGGTTTTGATATAATTATTTTTCCTATTAGAAATTGTATTAATAATGCCCAGCTTTCTATTTTTCTTAATGGGGAAGCTTTGGGTTTCTTTCCTTCCTCCCATGGCTTAAGACAAGGGGATCCTTTATCTTCTGCTTTAGTTAACATTATTGTTGAATATTTATCTAAGAGCATCAACGATTTATTCTTAAATAATCCTAATATCTATTATAGAACTCTTGGTGATTTTCATATTTCCCATTTAAGCTTTGTGGATGATTTCATTATTTTTTGCAATGCTTCTATTCATCATATTAAGAATCTTAAAAATCTTTTCAATACATTTCGTAGGGAGAGTGATCTTACTATCAATGATAATAAAAGCTACATTATTACTTCTTCCAGTATCTCCAATAATAAAATCAATCACATCCTGCATCTCACTATTTTTAAACATCAACATTTACCTCTTAAGTACTTTGGTGCTCCTCTTTTCGAAGGTCCAAAATGATCCCATCTTTTTGATGAGTTTATTTGAAAAAGTTTAAATAAAATTTCTATTTGGGAATCTCATTTACTCTTGTTTGGTGGCAAGTTCACTATCCTTAAAAGCACTCTAAATTTAATGCCTTTATATTAGATTCAAACTATTATTCCTACTAATTCTACTCTTATCAGAATTGATCATTTTCTTAATAAATTTTTTTGGGGATCTAATAATTCTATTAAAAGAATGCATTGGACATCCTACATAAATGTTGTGTTCATTTGGGTGAAGGTGGTCTTGGTTGCAAACCTATTTGTGATGCTATTATTGCCTTCTCTCATAAGCTCTTGTGAAATTTTAGAAAGAATGATAGCCTTTGGGCTAATTTTAAGATGGAAAAATACTACCAATGTAAACACCCTCTTATCTGTGCTTATAAATTTGGTGACTCTCTGATTTGGAAATGGCTTTGCTCCATTAAATGGGTTGCTGAATCCTTAATATCTTGGGGTGTTCATTTGGGTTCATCCTTCTTTTGGCAAGAAAATTGGATTGGCAATGGATCTATTTACTCCTTTTTTTATCCACACTCTACTACTATCAAAGTTAACTCTTTTTGGCTTAATAACAATTGAAATGAAATTAAACTTAAAAATTATCTCTATTATCTTTTGATAATAACAAACCAAAATTTTTTTAAGCTCTCTTACAATGGTGAATTCATTCTTAAAGAGGTTTGGAATTTTATTAGAGATAAGCAACTCCTCTAATGTTTTCATTAAACTTTGGAACAATATCATTCCCATTTCTTATTTGATTTTAGCTTGGAGGATTTTGAATAACTTTATTCTTGTAGATTTCTTGCTCTGAATAAAGGGTTTTGTTTACCTTTAAGTGTTATTGTTGCTTTCATATTGAAAATGTTAATCATGTTTTCTCAATGGTGCCATTGCTTCCAAATTATGGATATGGTATGATGATTTATTTAACACTAACTATTTTCATGGTTTCCTTTCTTTATATCAACTTCTTGAAGCTTATTTCCAAAAACTGTGAAAGGTCATATCAAAATCTTAATTGTTATTACTTTTATTTTGGTTCATTTGGATGGATAGAAATGATGCTAAATATCATGGTATTCCTATGAATCATAAAAGGATCCTGGCTAGAACTAAAGAAATAATTCATGCTTTGTTTAATGCTAATTTAATTAGTAACATCCATTTTAGAAGTTACAAATTTGTGGCTAAAAAATTAGGTCTCATTCTGCCTAATGTTTCTTTCAATAAGGCTATTAGAATTATCCATTGAATCAAACCTAATGAGAACTTTATTAAAATCAATACTGATGGTTTAGTTTCACCTAATAAATATGGTTGTGGTGGTATTATTAGAAATTCCAAAGATACTATCATTTGTGCTTTTGCTTATCCCCTCAAAGCATGTTATCTTATTTGTGCTCAGCTTATGGTTGTTAATAAAACTATTGATAGTTTTTTGAACAAAGGCCTCTTAATATTTGGATTGAAGTTGACACTTCTTTTACTTGATATGCTCACTTCTAATAAAATGGGTAAATACGACTTATTTTATCTCCTTAATCACACTAAAACCCTCCTCTCTTAAGTTTGCTACAAAATTTCTCATATTCTTCATGAAGGTAATGCTTGTGTGGATTTCCTAGCCAATTTGGGTGTTGAATTAAATGAGCTCACTATATTAGATAATCAAAAATTACCTAAGATACTGATATGCTTGGTTAATCTAGATTGCTCTGGACTGCCTTACTTCAGACTTTAACTTGTGGCTTTTTTATTGGTCTGTGGCTATGGTGTTTTCTTTGAGCCTTTTTTATTGATTCTTTGTGCTTTCCCATATTGAAATTGCTCCTTGCTATTCTTCTTTAGGGTCTTGGCTAACCTCATTTTATATGAGTTCTACCTTGTTTGGTGGATGCTACTGATTGTTTCTACCCTTTTCTTGGTTGTCTTGGGTGGTGTTTGTTTGAAGGCTATTTTTAGTCTTTTCATTTCTATCTTAGTGTTGGGCTTTTTGGCGATTGTTGCTTTCTTTTTGTATTTTAGCTTGCTGGCTACTAATTGTTGGTTGTTCCTCTCACTTGTGGCTTGAAGCTTGATGTTTTGTGGTTGTTGCCTTCTTATTTTTTCTTTGGTGGTGGCTATTTTTTCTCTAGGGTCTGGAAGGGAACTTATTTTGCTCGGGTCAGGTTCCTTTCCTCCCTGGTTTGCTGCTGGTGGGTTGGTGGTCCTCCTAGGCTTGCCTTATTTTATTTTCAATTGCCAAATAAGGTTGCTGAAATGGTCTCCACTATTTGATATTAAAGAAGAATCCCCAATTATTCTGGTTTGGATTTCCATCCCAAATATGCAAATTCATTTCGAAAACCAGGAATTCCTTTTTACTGTGGGTGCCTTATTTGGTTGGCCATTGCATATTGATCAAGCAATGGCTACAAAATCTCAACCTTCAATGGCTAGAATCTATGTTGAATTGGACATTACCAAGAAACACCCCAAAGAAATCTAGTTGGGATATGAAAATTACGGTTATATGCAAAGAATTGAATTTGAAAATTTCCCTATCTTTTGTTCTCACTGCAAAATCCATGGACATGATAATTCTGAATGTTCCATTCTTCATCCTCACCTTAAAATAAAAATCCCAATTAAGTAAACTTCTATTCCTAACCCTAGGCCGACCACTGTTAAATACTAAAAAACTACTTTGGAAAAAAAGGATTCTTTGAATGATCCTAATAACTTGACCTTTTATTTCTTGAGCAATTGAAGGCTTCTAATGTGAACAATAATAGCTTTTCTAAACTTTTAAATGAGGATTTTGTTTCCTCTAATTCAATCCTTGCAACCTTCTTTGATAGATGAAAATGAAGCTTTATGGAAAACATAAATGAGGAATTTAATATAATGCATCATTCTAATTCAATGAAGAATCGGCTTTAATACCTCATGATAATTAGGTTGATAAATTTGATTCCATATTTCAAATTCAGTATGATTTAACTTTCAAAATAATTTGTTTTTATCTAATAATTTGGCTAATGATGAAGAAGGGTTTGGTGTTCCCACTTGCCTTCTTAAAAAATCATATTTTGCTCCCTCCCTTGCTATTCTCGAAGCTCATTTATCTTTAATAAATTCTAGTGTCTTGGAAAAAGGAGAATTCACCTCTCATCATTAGATTTCTCCTAAATTTGTGAGTAATGTTGCTAAATCATTTTCGGATGATGATTTAAAGGGCAAAGAAAATGGGTTCCAAACTTTCTATTCAAAAAAGAAAAAAATGTTAAAATTTTTTCTCTCAAATTGCCAAGAAACACTAGAACTGCAGCACCCTCCCTCTCTCTCTCTCTCTCAAGTAACTTTTACTCCACTCCCCCCCCCCCTTTTCTTTTCTTTATGTTTAATTTTTTAGTTTGGAATGTTAGAGGGATTGGTACCCTCTCTATTCATAACTTGTAAATTTTATTGTATTCATAATATCTCTTTACATATTATTCTTGAGCCGCTTATTCATGCTAATAAAACTAACCATGTTGCTAGAATGATCCATTTCAATAATTTTTCTCTAATGTTCATAATAAGATTTGTTGTTTTTAAAATAACTTTGTAAGAATTTCTATTCTTGATGATTTTTATCAAGTTGTCAATGCTCAAATCTCTTATGTGATTATTGTGTTTTGGGCTCTTTTGTTTACGCATCTTGTAATTGCTCTATTAGAAATATTCTTTGGGATAACTTGACTAATTTTGCCACCTCTATCAATAAACCTTGGTTTGTTTTTGATTTCAACACTACTTTGTTCTCTTCTAAATGAAGTGGTGGTTGCTCTCCTAATATTCATTCCAGAGAAGAATTTATTAATATGATCTTTGATTGTAATTTGATTAATATTGGTTTTAAGGGTTCTAATTATACTTGGGAAAACTCTAGACTCTAGCAAAGGTTGGACGGAATTATTTTTAATACTCATTGGATTACTCAATGGCTTCTTACTTCTATCAATCATTTCTGTAGAACCTTGTCTGATCATGGTCCTCTTTTAGTTTCTATTAAAGATAATTCTAATAGATTAAAAAATTTCTTTCCTTTTAGATTTCAGAACATGTGGATTTAGCATATTGAGTTTTCTTATGTTGTGGCTAACAATTGGAAAGCTCCTTTACATCGATAATTCTATTATGGGGATGAAAAGACTTTAGTTTAAGCTTAAAATACTTAAACAAACTGGGTTGGTGGAACAAGCATTATTTAAAAAACCTTTTGCTAATATCAAAGATATGGAAAAAAAATTGGTTTGTGATCTTGAAGTCTCTATTATGTCTAATACTTCAAATATTAAGGACTTGACTGAGGTGAAAAATAAGCTTGTTAATTTTCAAAATATGAAAGAGACTTATTGACACCAAAAAGTTTCTAGTAAACACATTACAGATGGTGCATGAAAAGTAGCTATTTCCATGCTTTAGTTAATAAAATGAGAGCCTTAAATAATATTCAAAAAATTAAAGATGACAACGGTGAATGGATTACAGACAATAAAGATATTAATTATTCAGTCATTAATTACTTTAGAAATATGCTTAATAAAAGTTGCTCTTATGAAGCTATTTCTAAATCACACTTAATTCCATCTATTATTACCAATGATAATAATAATTTTCTTACTATTATGCCTAATGAAGAATAAATTTTTAAAGTTCTTAATAGCATGAACATAGATTCTATTGGTGGTCCGGAGGGTTTCACTACCCAATTTTTCTAAAAATATTGGTTTATTATTAAAAATGATCTGATTGAGGTTATGGTTAATTTTTTAATGGAAATTCATTTCCTAGATATTTCTCTAGCTCTTATAATGCTCTCACCTGTTAGTCTTTACACCTTCTTCAATAAGCTGATTTCCATAGTTCTTGCCAACAGGCTTAGTCTTTTACTTCATAAGATTCTCTCTCTAAACCAAACTAGTTTTGGTAGAGGTAGATCTATTTTTGATAACATTTTACTTGTCCAAGAATTAATTCATGATTTAGATACAAAGACTAGAGGTGGAAACATTCTTTTCAAATTAGATATTACCAAAGCTTTTGATAATATCTTATGGATTTCCTTTTCCATATCTAAATTTATTTGGGTTTTGCTAAATTTATTTTCTTATTAAAATTATATTAATAATGTCTAGTTCTCTATTTTGCTTAATGGGGAAGCTTTGGGCTTCTTTCCTTCTTCCCATGGCTTACGATAATGGGATCCTTCATCTGTTGTTTTATTTATTATTGATGTTGAGTACATATCTAGGAGCATCATTTTAGTTATTCTTAAATAATCCTAGTATGTACTACAAAACTTTTGGTGGTCTTCCTTTTTGCCACTTAAACTTTGTAGATGATTTTATTATTTTCTGCAATGCTTCTATTCATCATATCAAGAACATCAAGATTTTTTGAAATAAATTTGGTAGAGAAAGTTGTCATTCTATCAATGATAACAAAAGCTATTTTATTGATTCTTCAAGTATCTCCAATAATAAAATCAATCAAATTCTTGCATATCTTTAATTTTAAACATCAACATTAACCTCTTAAGTACTTGGGAGCTCCTCTTTTTAAAGGTCCAAAATGATCCCTTTTTTTGATGAGTTAATTCAAAAAAATTTTAAAAAAAATTTCTGTTTAGGAATTCCATTTACTTTCCTTTGGTTGTAGGCTTACTATTCTTAAAAGCACTCTCAATTCAGTCCCTCTTTATTTGATTCAAACTATTATGCCCACAAATTGTACTCTTATCAGAATTGATCACATGCTTAATAAATGTTTTTGGAGGTCCAATAATTCTATTAAGAGATTGCATTGGACTTCCTGGCATAAATGTTGTGGTCCTTTGGTTGAGGTGGTCTTGGTTGCAAACCTATTCATAAAGCTATCACGCCTTCTCTCATAAGCTGTGGAATTCTAGAAGGAATGATAGCCTTTGGGCTAATTTTATGATGGAAAAAATATTGCCAAGGTAAACACCCTCTTACGAGCTTATAAAGTTGGTGACTCTCCGTTTGGAAAAGGCTTTGCTCCATTAAATGGGTTATTGAATCCTTAATATCTTGGGGTATTCATTTGGGTTCTTCTTTTGGCAAGACAATTGGATTAAATGGCTCTATTGACTCCCTTTTATCTACAAACTCTCGCTATCAAAGTTAACTCTTTTTTGGCTTAATAACAATTAAAATAAAAAAACTTGAGAACGACATTCTCTTTCTTTTTTTGACAAGTTTTGCAACGCTATTTTTCTAATAAATCGATCAAATTCTTTTCAATCTCTCTTACAATGGTGATTTCGTTCTTAAAGAGGTTTGAAATTTTATTAGAACACCTCTAATGTTTCATTAAACTTTGGAACAATATCATGCCCATTTCTTATTCTATTTTAGCTTGGAATATTTTGAAT
This sequence comes from Cymbidium sinense, assembly GCA_021442155.1. Taxonomy (NCBI): domain Eukaryota; kingdom Viridiplantae; phylum Streptophyta; class Magnoliopsida; order Asparagales; family Orchidaceae; genus Cymbidium; species Cymbidium sinense. Next base: position 23,975,431 of record CM038231.1, read on the forward strand.
AACTTCATCTTTGTTGATTCCTTGCTCTAGCTTAAAGGGTTTTATTTACCTTCTAAGTGTTATTGTTGCTATCATATTGAAAATGTTAATCATGTTTTTGACAATGATGCTACTACTTCCAAACTTTGGATATGGCATGATGATTTATTTAACACTAACTATTTTCATGGCTCTCTTTCATTATATCAACTTCTTGAAGTTTGTTTCCATAAAATTGTGTAAGGTCATATCAAAGTTTTAATTGCTATTGCCCATTATTGGTTCATTTGGATGGATAGAAATGATGCTAAATATCGTGGTATCCCTATGAACCATAAAATGATCCTCACTAGAACTAAAAAAAATTCATACTTTGTTAAATACATATTTAATTAGTAATCTTCACTTTCAAGGTTATAAATTTGTAGCTAAAAAAATGGGAATCACTTTGTATGATGATCCTTCCTACAAGAGTATTAGGATGATACATTGGATTAAGCCTAAAAAAATTTTTCTTAAGATAAATACTGATGGTTCTGTTTCCCTAAACAAATGTGGTTGTGGTGGAATTCTTATGCATTTTAAAAGTACTATCATTTGTGCTTTTACATACCCTCTCAAAGCTTGTTCTATTATTTATGTTGAGCTCATCGTTGTTAACAAAGCTATTGATATTTGTTTAAGAAAAGGCCTCTTTAATATTTGGATTGAAGTTGATGCTCTTCTTTTAATTTATATGCTCAAAAATAAAAAAATGGAAAATGCTGACTTATTTTATCTTAGTAATCACACAAAAAACTTCTTTCTCAAGTTTGCTACAAAAATTTTCACATTCTTCATGAAGGTAATGCTTGTTCTGATTTCTTGGCTAATTTGGGAGGGGAATTAAATGAGCTCACTTTATTTGATAACCATAGCTTACCTAAGCATATGCATGGTCTAGTCAATCTAGATAACAGTGGACTATCTTACCTCAGATTTTAACCTTATGCTATTTTGTTGATCTTTTTGCTATGGTGGTTTTATTCAAACTATTTTTTGGTTGTTTATTTTGTGTTTCCCTCACTAGGAAGTGGTTTTTTAAATTTATTTCTATACTTAAACCCCCTTCCTCTTAACCCCATTCTATACTTGACAAACCCTTTTTGAGGTCATAGTGGTTATAATTGATTTCACTCTCCTCTAAGGGGTGGTTTTCTTTCTATGGGTCATGCTATGCTTCTTTTGTCACCATAGTGATTTTTTGAGGGTCTCCCATTTGGTTGTGGTTGTGCCCATTTTTGGCCTACCATTTTATTAATGGATGTTGGGTTTTCCTCTAGTTTTGGTTGGCTATGACCTAATTCGAATTGGATTTTTGGCTACTATGGTTGGCTCTACTAGTTGCTGTGATTTGCTTCTTCCATTTTCTTAGTTGTTTGGGTGGTTATTTTTTCATGGCTACTGTTGGCCACTTCTGCTTGGCTTAATTTTGGGTTTTTTTGTGGTTGATGATCTCCTTTCTTGGTTTGCCTTGGGGACTTCTGCTTGTTGGCTTTGCCTCTGCCTTGTGGATTAGAGGTATCTATTCTATGGTTGTTGTCTTCCTATTTTCTCCTTTGTGGTGATTGTCCTACTCTTTGGGAATTGGAAAGGGTTTTTTTTATCTCTGGCCTTGTTCATTTCCTTATAGTTTTGCTGCTTGTGTTTGGGTGGTCCTCCTTGGCCTTCGTCTGGATGGGTGACTACCAATTTTGTTTCTTGGTTATTTTTGAGATCTCCGGGTGGGTTGTGGCTTTGTCTATTGTTGTTCTTTCCCTCTTTTTTGGGCTTTGTATTGGCTTTGCTTGCTGGTTGATTTTGTTGGCTGACTGGGTTGGTTGTCTATTTTGGCTAGCTTAGTTGGTTGGCTGGGTGGATGTGTTGGCTGTGTTTGATGGTTGGTTTAGGTGCTTTTGGTTGGGTTCTCTAGTTGAGTTTCTGGTCTGCTCTTAGGTTGGTTATCCTCTCTTGGGTGCGGCTATTTTTCTTTTATTTTTGTTCCTAGTTTGGGTGTCAGTTTTTCTAGTGCTCTAATTTCTCTTATTGCTCATCCTGTTGGCTGCTAGCCTAGGTGGTTATGTTGGTTGTTTTGCTGGTGGAGGATATGAGTTCTTGTGGTTTTTTTGGTCATGTTTTAGGACTTGTTGTCTAGGGTTAGCTGCTTGAGGGGTTTTTTGTGGCTGATGTCTTGCCTTGGATGCTTGTGTTGTGGCTTGGTGTTGTGGGATTTATGTTGGCTATTAGTATTAACTCCCTCTAGTTTATTTGGCTCTCTTTATTTCTTGATATTTGCCTCTTGGTTGGTGGTTGTGGATTTTTTTGTTCTTTTGGTTGCCTTGGTGGTGGTTTTGATGGTAATTTCTGGATACGCTTCTTGGCCTCTCTATGCTTTGGATTTCCTCTCTCTTCTGCTTATCTCCTACTATTTTGCTATTTGGGTGGAGGTTTTGCTCTTGGATTTGGATTGCTAGTGCTCTGGAGATAGTTGTTGGTTGTTGTTTTGCCTTTGGGTTGTTTTGCTCGATTGTGCTGTTCCCCCAATTTATACTAACTGCCCCTTTTTCTTGTTTCTCATCTTATTGGTGGTGCCTTCAGTGGAGTTACTGCTTGGTTTATTTTAGCTTGGCCACTGATCCTATTGTAACTTCTGGGATGTTGGCTTTAAGTGATTAGTTTATTATGGGTTTTTCTTGGTGGGTTGGTTACTGGCAGGCTGCTAGTTGGCTATTTTATTTATTTATTTGGTGCAGGAACTGGATTACTATGGACTATTTTTTCTTGGATGGTTGCTTATATGAGGTATACTTGCTATGATGGCCTTGATGTTTCCTCATATCTTCTCTCTAGTTGGTAGCATGGATATGATTGTAACCCTTCTCATGAAGTTTGGATGCTCATATGTATTATTGCCCTTGAGATGATCTTAATTGAGCCTGATCCTTCTCTTTCACAACCCTTTCTAAATTATCTACTTTATCTTTTTCTCTTGAGCTATGACCATTGCCTTTATAGTGTTTTGTAGATTTCTTTTTTCGTTGGAACTTCATAGATGGAATGATCTTTACTCAGTCAACTCAAATCTTGTTGATGTGGATCTTATCTTGACTTCTCAAAGGATCATGAGTCGTGACTAGTCTTTTTACTACTTTCTTGAGTTATATTTGTCTTATTTTGGGCCTTTTCTTAGTTGCTTTTAAGCTATTGTATTTGCTCTTTAATTTTTTCCATTGTATACATGGGGTTTAGCTCTTTAGGTTTCTTATAGCTCTGTGAGCAGTAGAACTTTGTGCTTTACCCCTTTTAAGGACATTGTATCCTTTATTTTTATGGTAATAAAATTCAAACTTTCCCTAAAAAATCCCTAAACACTAAATGCCAAACCCTAAACTAACCCTAAACCCTAAATCATAAAAAAGCTAAAAACATAAATCTAAAAAAAATAAAACCAAAAAAATAAATAAATAAAATACCTAAACCAAAATAAAATAAATAAAATAAAATAAAATAAAAACCTAAACTAAAACCTAAACCGAAATAGAAAATAAAATTAAAAATAAAATTAAAAAAAATAATAAATAAATAAACCTAAACTAAACTAAAAAAATAAAAAAACCTAAATAAAATAAAACTAAACCAAAACTAAAATAAAATAAAATAAAAAAACCTAAAAAAAATAAACCTAAGATAAAAAATAAATAAAAATAAAACCTAAACCCTAAAATAAAACTAAACCTAAATAAAAAAAAAATAAAAAAAACTAAAATAAATAAAACCTAAACCTAAGTAAAATAAACTAAATGAAACCTAAACTATAAATAAAACTAAAATAAAATAAACTAAAATAAACCTAAATAAAAAAACCTAAACCTAAACCTAAAAATAAAATAAAACATAAGTAAAAAAATAAAAAAATAAAAATAAAATAAACCTAAACCTAAACCTAAACCTAAAAAAAAAAAAATAACTAAAATAAATAAACTGAAATAAAAAACTAAACTAAATAAATAAAATAAATCTAAATAAAATTAAAAAAATAAAATAAACTAAATTAAAATAAAACTAAATAAACTTAAACTACTGGTTTACATAATTAAAAACCACCTAAATAAACCCTAAACCAACCCACCTTAAATCCACAAACCCTAAACAACCCTAAACCCTAAACCCAACTCATCCTAAAACCTGACCCTACCTTAATCCTACCCCAGGCCAACCACAAATGACCTAAAACCTAAAACCTAAACAAACTAAATTCCTAAACAAAATAAATAAAACCTAAATCTAAATAAAATAAAAATAAAATAAAATAAAACCTAAACTAAACCTAAACCTAAACCTAAACTAAACTTAAACCTAAAATAAAATAAAATAAAATAATAAAACTAAACTAGAAAATAAATAAACATAATTAGAAACCTAAAATAAACCCAAATCCTACTCTAAACCTTAAACCCTAAACCCTAAAGCAACCCCTAAAACCCTAAAACCAAACCAACTAAAATAATGTAAAATAAAACTAAATAATAACTAAGCCTAAAATAAACCTAAAATAAATAATAAATAAAACTAAACCGAAAATAAACAAAATAAAATAAACCTAAACCTAAACTAAAATAAACTAAACTAAATAATAAAACCTACCCTTAAAATAAACAAACCTAAACCATAAACTAAATAAATTAAAATAAACTAAAATAAACCTAAATTTAAACTAAAAAATAAACCTTAAAATAAACCTAAAATAAAATGAAAACCTAAACCTAAAACTAAAATATAAAACCTAAACCTAAAACTAAAATAAAATAAAAGTTAAAAAAACATAAACCTAAACCTAAACTAAATTAAACTAAAATAAAACTTAAACTAAAATAAATAAACCTAAAAAATAAACTAAACTAAAAAAGTAAAATAAACTTAAATAAAATAAAAAAAATAAAAAAATAAATAAATAAAAATAACTAATAATCCTACTTGGTTTGTAATTTAAAATAAACCCCAAACCTAAAATAAACCCTCCAGGTAAAACCTAAACCATAAAAACCTTAAACTAAATGCAAAATCATAAACCTCTATCCCTAAACTAAACCTACCCTAAAACCCAAAACTGACCTAACAGACCCCTACCTACCCTAAACCACAACTCAACTACCCTAAACCATCAAAACAAACCCTAAAGCCAAAATACTAAACCCTACCCTACCCTACCCCAACCTACCCTAACTTATTTCCACTTTTTTTGGCATGGTTGGGTTTTTTTTTACCTAGCTTTTGGGTTGGCCTAGTGCTACGGTGGTCTGTCTTTCACATGGGTTGGCTTGGCTTTTAAGTCTTGGTGGCTACTGTCTTCTCTGCCTTGTTACTCAAGTTCCTGGTGGATGAGATGGTTTCTGCTCTGGCTTTATTATATTTTCTACACTAGTTGGTTTGTTGGCTCTCCTCTTGAACACGAAGTACTTTTTGCTAGTTTTTCATGGTTAGATAGGTGGCCTTCCTAGTTGGAACTATTGTTGGTTGTTGCCTTTCTGAACCTTTTTATGTAGAATTTCCTAGCAACATTTTGGGGTTTGTCTTCCAGTTCCTTATTATTTATTATTAGATACTTCTTTTGCCATGGTTTTGGGTTTAGTAATTCTCCTAAGATTAGCCTCTATTGGGTGCATTGTTTGTAGCACATTTTGCATTATTATTATGCTTTCTGTCGGGTTAGTTTTAGTTTCTAGGGAAGTTCAGTTTTTTAGCAAGTCCAAGCTAGCTACTATTATTTCCTTTCTATGGTTTCTGAGCTTATTTTAGAACTCTATTGTATGGTTCTTTGTTGGTTTTCTACTTTTCCTTGGCTGATTGGGATGCTTCCTTTGTTGGTTAGTTATTATGGGATATTATCTGGTGGTTGCCTTATGGCTGATTTCTGTAGCTATTTTGGTTGGAGGACTTTTAGTTATCCTTGGAATCTTGTTTGTTGATATTTTTTCCTTGTTGGTCTTTTCCTTATTCATGGACAATTTGTTGGAGCCTTTTGTTGTGCTGGATAAACCTTTGTTGATCCATTTAGATTGGACTTTTTGGTTTCTAGTGATTGGTGGCTTCCTTTTATTTTGTGTTTATCTTTTGTTGATTTGCACTAGATGCGACTTATGTTTCCTTTTGATGGTTTCATTTTTGAGTATTTAGTCATTTGTGGTTGCTCACCCTAGTTTGGCTTGGTGCTACTTGTTAGGACTTTTTTGGAGGGTCCTATCTTGGTTTTGTTTATTTCTGTTAATTGCATGGGTCTGGTGCTTGCTGACTGTTGGTTCTAGGTTTTCCCTTGTTTGGTGCTTGGATGGGTATTTGGATAATGGCTGTTGTTGGTGTTCTAGCTTTGTTCTAGCCTCTCTCTAAGTTATTGTGATTAGTCTACTGTGGTTTTTGTTTGGTGGTTTGGCTACTAGCTAGTTGCTAGCCGATTGCTCTTTGTTAAATGGTGCAGGATCTAGAACTCTATAGACTGTTGGCCTTGGATGTTTGCTTGTATGGGTATCGGCTATAATGGCTTTGATGTTACTCACCTCTTCTCTTTGGTTGGTAGCATTACATATGATTGAAACCCTTCTTTATAAAGTTTGGTTGTTCATATGTATTATTAACCCTTGAGATGATCCTAGCTGAGCTTGAGCTTTCTCATTCTCAGCTCTCTCAATTTCCTCTCTTTATCCTTATCATTTTTAGCTATGACTTTTGACATTGTAGTGTGGTGCAGATTTCTTTTACTAGTTGAAACTTTATAGAGGGAATAGTTGGTACTCAGTCAGCCCAAGTGTTGTTGCTATGGATCTTGCTTATCTTGCTTTCTCAAAGATATCATGAACTATTGCTAACTCATTCTTTATTATTTTCATTGTTTTAGTCTTACTCTATGTCTTTTCTATTACACTTTTTTAGTTGTATTTTTCTTTTATTTTGTTTTCTTTTTTTAATGTACTTAGATGGGAGTTTAGCTCTTTAGGTTTCTTGTAGCTTTGAGAGTAAACCCTAAACCATATAAACCCTAAACCTAAATCTAAATCTTGAACCCCAAACCATAAACCTAAACCTAAAGTAACTAAATAAATTTAAAATAAACCTAAACCCTAAAACCTAACCAAGAATGAGCCTTGATGATAGGAACATCACCATCAACAAGGCTAAGTCTAGATCTGGTGGTGCAGGAGAAGGTAGAGGTGGCTGTTATTGTAGTGGTGGTGGTGGATTTGGAGGTGCAGCTGGATTTGGAGGTGGTGGTCGGGGCAGTGGTGGTTATGGTGGTGGGAGGACCAAAGAAGGTTGCATAGTGGTGTGAAGGGAGAAACAGGGATATGATGGTGGATCCGCTACTCGAGAGGCCAGGTGGTTGATGAGAGGCGAAGAATGGAATCTCTTTGCTTATGGAACTGTTATTATAATAGAGACAGTTCATGCAATCTAGGGTTTTTGATTTGCTTTATGCGTGCACAATTTTGATCTATGTAGTCTCTTGTGTCTTAGAAAACTTGGTGTGTTACTTGGTTGATGAAATTGAAAAGAAGAAATGTTGAATCTGAATTTGTTCTATGTTAAAAAAAAAGAACCAAAAAAAAAGCCCTAAAAATTTGAACCTTAAACCTAAACTTAAACCCTAAACCTAAACCACAGAAACCCTAAAAAACAAACCTAAACCTAAACCCCAAACTAAACCCTAAATCATAAAACCTAAAATTTAAAACCTAAACCTAAAACTAAACCAAACCCTAATCCCTAAACCCCTTACCACCCTAAACCCTAAAACTAAAAAAACCTAAACCTATTAAATATAACCTAAAAAATAAATAAATAAACAAACCTAAAAAATAAAATAAAACTAAACTAAAATGTAAATACCTAAACCTAAACTTAAAGAAAATTAAATAAAACAAAATAAACTAATTAAAATAAATAAAAGCCTAAACTAAATAAAATAAAACACCAAATTAAAATAAAACCTAAAATAAAAATAAATAAAATAAAACTAAATAAAACCTAAACCTAAAAATAAACCAAAATAAGTAAAATAAAACTTAAACCTAAAAGCTAGACAAAATTAAAATAAAATAAACCTAAACTAAACTAAAATAAACTAAGCTAAATAAATAAACTAAACCTAAAAATTAAATAAACTAAAATAAACCTAAACCCAAAATAAAATCTTAAATAAACCTAAAATAAAAACTAAAATATAAACCTAAAAAAATAAATAAAAACTTAAACCTAAACCTAAAATAAAAAATAAAAAAACCTAAAAATAAATAAACTAAACTAAAATAAACCTAAACCTAAAAAAACTTAAACTAAAATAATAAAATAAAATAAACTAAAATAAATACCAAAAATAAATAAAATAAAAAATAAATAAAAAAAATAAACCTAAATAAAAGAAAAATAAATAAAAAAAGAAACTAAAATAGATATAAAACTAAATAAACCTAAACCATGGGTTTACCTAATTCAAAATAAAATAAAAAAATAAAAAAAAATAAAATTAAAAATCTAAACCTACTAAAAATAACCTAAACCCACTAACTAAAACCTACTAAACCCAAAACCCCAAATAAAAAACCCTGACCCAAAACCCTAAACCCTAAACCCTAAAACCAAACCTAAAACAAAATAAAATAAAAAAATAAAATAAATAAAAAAACCTAAACCTATATAAAATAAAAAAATAAAACCTAAACTAAAACCTAAACCTAAACCTAAACCAAAACCTAAAATAAAATAAAACTAAAATATAATAAATAAAAAAATCAAACTAAAAAAAATAAATATGAAAATAATAAACCTAAATAAAATAAAATAACATGTAAAATAAAAAATAAATTAAACCTTAAATAAAATAAAATAAAACTAAATAAAACCTAAACCTAAAAATAAAATAAAAATAAAACCCTAAACTAAAGTAAAAACTTAAAATAAACAAAATAAAATAAACCTAAACCTAAACTAAAATAAATAAAACTAAAATAAATAAACCTAACCTAAACTAAAAATAAAATTAAATAAAATAAAATAAACCTAAACCTAATCTAAAAAAATAAAACCTAAAATAAACCTAAAATATATATAAAACTAAACCTAAAAAATAAAATAAAACCAACTAAACCTAAAATAAAACCTAAACCTAATATAAAATAAAATAAAACCTAAAAAAATTGACACCTAAAAAAATAAAACTAAAATAAAACCTAATTATAATAAAACTAAACTAAAAAATTAAAATAAAATAAATAAATAAATAAAATAAAATAAATAAATAAACTAAGTAAACCTACCCTTTACATAATTTTAAAAACCCTAAACTAAATTACTCCTAACTACCCTACCCACCATAAACCATACCCTCACAAACCCACTCTAAACTCTAAACTAATCTAAACCCCTACCCTCCCCCCAACCCTAAACCCTCCCTTCCTACCAACCCTATCCCAAATCCCACCTCCTAAACCTCCTACCATAAACCCTAAACCCCAAAAACCTCTCCATCCCTAAACCCTAAACTTATTATCACTTTTTTTGGAGTTGGGTTATGTTTTGACCTCTAGATTTTGGGTTGGTGGTTGCTACTTCTTGCTTCTATGCTAGGTTGGCTTGGTTCTTTCAGCCTTATGGCTACTATCTTCTTTGCTTTGTTACTCTAGTTGCTAGTGGATGAGATGTTTCTACTCTATCTTTATTCTATTTTTTGCATTGGTTGGTTTATTAGCTCTCATCTTGAACTCGAACTACTTTTTGCTGGTTGATGGTTTCATTTCTGAGTTGTTTAGTCATTTGTGGTTGCTCACCCTCATTTGGCTTGGTGACTTCTACTTATTTTCACTTTGGCTTGAAGGCTCCTATCTTGGTTTGTTTGGTTGTTTCTCTATTAATTGGCATTGGTCAGGTGCTTGTTGATTGCTGGTTCTAGTTTCCCTTGGTTTGGAGCTTCGATGGGTATTTGGATAATGGTTGTTGTTGGTGTTCTGACTTTGTTCTAGCCTCTCTAGGTTATTATGATTAGTCTATTGTAGTTTTTTTTGGTTTTCTAGATGGTTCTTTGGTGATAGCTCTTTATTTAATGGTTCAGAATCTAGAACTCTATGGACTACTAGCCTTGGATGTTTTCTTGTATCAAATATGCTAGCTATGATGGCTTTGATGTTACTCACCTCTTCTCTCTGGTTGGTAGTATTACATATGATTGTAACCCTTCTTTATGAAGTTTGGATGCTCATATGTATTATTTCCCCTTAGGATGATCGTAACTGAGCTTGAGCATTCTTTTTCTCAACTCTCTCATTTTCTCTCTTTATCCTTATCCTTTTAGCTATGACTTTTGCATTTGTAGTGTTTTAGATTTCTTTTATAGGTTGGAACTTTTACATAGGGAATGGTAGTTACTCAGTCAACCCAAGTGTTGTTACTATGGATCTTGCTTATCTTGCTTTCTCAAAGATATCATGACTATTGGACTCATCTTTTTTATTATTTTAGGATTTGTTTTAGTCTTACTGTATATTTTCATTATGCTTTTAGCTATTCTATTTCTTTTATTTTCTTTTCTTTTTCTCATGTACTTAAATGGGAGTTTAGCTCTTTGGGTTTCTTGTAGCTCTAAGAATAGTAGAATTTTAGAGCTTTTCCCATTTTAAGAACATTATATCTTTTCCTTTTATGGTAATAAAATTCTATCTTTCAAAAAAAATCCTAAACCTTAAACCCTAAACCCTCGCCCTAAACCCTAACCCAAATAAACCCAATCCCAAACCCTAAATGTAAACCTAAAGTAACTAAATAAACTAAAAATGTACCTAAAACCTACAACCTAATAAACCAAAACCTAAATGTAAACCTAAGAATGGAGATCCTTGTCAAAGGAACATCATCATCTACCAGCTCTAGATCTAGGAAGTGAAGGAGGCACACTTATCACAGTGGTGGTGGGGGATCTAGAGGTGTTGGTGGATATGGAGGTGGTGGTGGATATGGAGGTGGTGGTCAGAGCAGTGGTGGTTATTGAGGCAGGAAGAGCGACGGAGGTTACAACCTTGGTTGTGGCAAAGTAAGAGATCATGGATATGATGGTGGATCCCACTACGTGATAGGATGGTGTGGTTTGATGGGACTTGCAGAAATTGAATAATGATGGATCCGATCTACTACATGTGGAACTGTATCTTTATATTAGAGATGATTCTAGTTATCTAAGGTTTTTATTTGCTATGTGCTGATTTTATCTATGTTGTCCCTTGTGTCTTAGAAAACTTGGTGTGATACTTGGTTGATGAAATCAAAAAAGAAATCATGAATATGAATTTATTCTCTATTAAAAAAAAACCTAAACCTAAAACCCTCACCCCAAAACTAACCCTAAATAAAAATAAACCTAAATAAATATAAATATAAATAAAATAAAATAACATAAATAAAAATAAACTAAATAAATTTAAACCTAGGTTTATTTAATTTAAAAATTGTAAACCTAAAATAAAACCTGGACCCTAAACCCTAAACCCAAAACACTAAACCCTAAAACCCTACCTTAAACCCTAAACCCTAAATTCTAAACCCTAAACCCTAAAACCTAAATCCTAAACTAAACCATACTAACCCAAACCCTACTAAACCACTAAACCCTAACACAAAACTAAACCACAACCCTAAACCCTCAAACATGCTACCCTAAAACTAAACCTAATCTAAACCTAAACCCTAAGCCTAAACTTTGTTTTTCAATTTTTAGCTTAAGCTAGGTTATGTTTTTGACCTCTTGCTTTTGGGTTTGTCTGGTGGTTGCTACCTAGTAGTTCTTGTCTTTCTAGCCTAGTTGGCTTGGTTTTTTCTGCCTGGTGGCTGTTGTCTTCTCTTCCTTGTTACTCTGGTTGTTGGGGGATGAGATAGTTTCTACTCTAGCTTTATTCTATTTTTTACACTGGTTTGTTTGTTGGCTTTCCTCTTGAACTCAAATTACTTTTGCTAGTTTTTCATGGTTGGATGGGTGGCCTTCTGAGTGGGAACTACTATTGGTTGTTGCCTTTCTGGGCCTTCTTTTGGAGAATTTCCTACCTTTTTTTGGGGTTGCCTCCTAATTCCTTGTTGTTTGTCATTGGATACTTCTTTTGCCTTGGTTTGGTGTTTGGTTATTCTCCTAGGATTAGCCTCTGTTGCATTATTTGCAACATTTTGTGTTGTTATTATGCTTCTTCGGGTTAGTCTTTGTTCTTTGGGGAAGTTTTGTTTTTTGGTCTGGCTAGTTGCTATTGTTGCCTTTCTATGGTGATGTGCTTCTTTTGGACCACTATTGTGTGCTTTGTTGGTTTTCTACTTTTCCTTAGCTGATGTGATGCTTCATTTGTTGGTTACTTATGATGGGTTGTTCTCTAGTGGTTGCCTTATGGCTATTTTACTTTACTGGTTTGGTTGGAGGATCTTTACTTGTCCTTGGAATCTTGGTTGGTCTTTTCCTTCTTCTTGGAAAGTTACTAGAGCCTTTTGTTGTGCCTGTTGAACCTTTGCTGATCCTTTTGGATTGAACTTTTCATTTGTGGTGGTTGGTGGTTCCCCTTTTATGTGGATGTTTTATCTTCTGGTGATTTGTACTGGCTGCATCTTATGTTTCCTTCAGTTGATGGTTTCATTTCTGAGTTGTTTAGTCATTTGTGGTTGCTAACCCTAGTTTGGCTTGGTGACAACTACTTGTTGGAACATTGGCTTGAGGGCTCCTATCTTGGTTTTGTTGGTTATTTCTCTATTAATTGGCATTGGTCTGGTGCTTGCTGATGGTTGGTTCTAGTTTTCCCTAGTGCTTTAGCAAGTTGTTGGTGGTTCTCTTTGTTTAATGTTGCAAGATCCGAACTCTGGTGCTAGCTTTGGAAGTTTGCTTGTGTATGTATCTATGATGGCTTTGATGTTACAAACCTCTTCTCTCGATTAGAAGCATTACATTTGATTGTAACCCCTCTTTATGAGGTTTGGATGCTCATATGTATTGTTTCCCCTTGAGATGACTCTAACTAAGCTTGAGCCCTTCTTAGCTCTCTCCTTTTCCTCTCTTTGTCCTTATCCTTTTAGCTATGACTTTTGCATTTGTAGTGTTTTATAAATTTCTTTTACATTGGAACTTCTAGAGGGAATGGTCATTACTTAGTCAAGCCAAGCCACATTCTTTGTGGATCTTGCTTATCTTGCTTTCTCAAAGGAATCATGAACCTTGCTCATCCTTTTACTATTTTCGATTGATTTTAGTCTTACTCTGTTTTTCTCTTATGCTTTTTTTAGGTTGTATTCTCTTTTTTATTTTCTTTTCTTTTCTAATGTACTTACATGGGGGTTTAGCTCTTCAGGTTTGTTGTAGCTCTGAGAGCAATAGAATTTTAGAGCTTTACCCTTTTAAAGACATTGTATCTTTTCCTTTTATAGTAATAAAATTCTAACTTTCCCATAAAAAAACCCTAAACAACCCTAAACCATAAACCCTAAACCTTAAATCCTAAACCTTAAAAATCCTAAACCCTAAATCATAAATTATAAGCTCTAAACCCTAAAATAAACCTAAACTCTAAAATAAACTTGATTAAAAAAACCTATAAAAACTAAAAAACCCTAAAATAAATAAAACTAAACCCTAAACCCTAAACCCTAAAAAAATAAAAAAACTAAAACCTAAATAAACTAAACCCTAAACCTAACCATAAAAAACATATAATAAAATATAAAATAAAAATAAAATAAAATAACCTAAAACCTAAAAATAAAATAAAAAAATAAAATAAAATAAAATAAAATAAATAAGACCTAAACTAAACTAAATAATAAAATAAACATAAAATAAAAACTAAATAAAATAAAAAAAATAAAAATAAAAAATAAAATAAAAAGATAAAATAAAATAAAATAAAAAACACTTAAACCTAAAATAAACTAAAATAAAATAAAAAATAAAACCTAAACTTTAAACTAAAAAAAGCTAAAACCTAAAATAAAATAAAATAAACCAAATAAAATAAAAAACCTAAATCTATAAAAGAACTAAATAAAAATAAACCTACCTAAACCTAAAATCAATAAAACCTAAACTAAACAAAATAAAATAAAATAAATAAAATAAACTAAATAAAAAAAATAAAACCTAAAATAAACCTAAAATAAAACTTAAACCTAAAAAAAATAAAAATAAAAAACCCAAAATAAAATAAAAATAAACTTTTCTAAAAAATAAACCTAAAAACTAAAATAAAAAAAGATTAAATAAATAAACCTAAAATAAATAACTAAACTAAATAAAAAATAAAATAAACCTAAATAATAAAAAAATAAATAAAAAATAAATAAAATAAAATAATGAACCTAAATGTGGTGGTTTGTTTAATTTTTTATAAAAGACCCTAAACCAAACCCCCCAAAACCCTAAAAAATCATAAACCCTAAACCCTAAATCAGAGCCTGGGCCCTAAACCCTGGGCCTAGGCCTGACCCTGACTGCAACCTGAGCCTAAACCTCTGACCACAACCAAATCCTAGCCCTAAACTGACCACTAAACCCCACACAAACCCTAAACTGAGCCCTAAAACCATAAACTAAACCCTAAATTAACCTAAACCCTAAACTGGCTAAATCAAACTCTCCCCTGAGCCCTAACCTGGGCCAAACCACTGGGCCATGTATTAAATCATAAACCTGGACCTGACCAGGCCTGGGCCTTACCCTGACCCTAACCCTAATAACTAAACCACAGGCCCTGGGCCTTACCCTACCCTAAACCACAGGCCCTAAACTGAGCAGAACACCTAAATCCTGACCACCCTAATAAATATAAAACATAAACCTAACCCTAAACCACCCTAACTTAAACCTGCCATAAACCCCAATTAAACCTAAACCTAAATTAAAAAAAAGTAAAAAAAAAAAAGTAAAAAAAGTAAAAAATAAAAAAAGACCCCCAGTCCTCTCTGTGCTCTCTGGCTGCATTTTTCTTTTAATCTTTTCTCCTTCTTTGTTGGTTGATTCTTCTTCTTCGTTCTCTTTATTTGTTTGCCTCTGTTTGGACACGCGGATGTTCCGTTGTCTTGTTGATGGTTGCGGTTCCTTTGGTAGCCTGGCGGTTCCTTCATGGAGGTGGAGGGCATCATATTTAACATTATTATGGATTCAAAGCACCTTCTACTTTTCTGGTTAAATCCTTTAAGGATGCTCTCTCTAAGAGCCTTTCCCTCTTGATTGGTGAATTTGATATCGACCTCATTTGGGCATCCCGATTATGTGCTCGAGATAATGGCTTGAGAAGTTGGCTAAACCTTTTGAATTCACTTGAGTTGGTAAATTTACTTTGGTGGCCTAATGGACAATATCCACTCATTTTTTAACAATCTTAAGCTTTCAGGTGCATTCTCTATTGGTTTGATTGATCCAAGGCACTTTTTAATTCAACTTACTAATGATTTAGATTATTCAAAGGTTTTCTCATGACATTCTTACTTTGTTTTTAATTATCAAATGCATCTCTTAAAGTGGTCTCCCCTTTTATATAAAAGAATCACCGATTGTTCTGTATGGTTGGCTTTTTCCTAATATGAGAATTCATTATGTTTACTCAAGTTCTTTTTTGTATTGGGGCTCTTTTTGGCCGGCCTCTTCAAATTGATCAGGCCACCACTGTGAGATCCCGACCTTCTATTGCTCACATTTTGGTGGAAATTGATCTGTCTAAAATGCACCCTAAAGAAGTTTGGATTGGTTCTGAAAAGTTTGGTTACAATCAAAACGTTGAATTTAATAATTTTCCTATTTTCTGCACCCATTGTAAAATTCATGGGCATGATAATTCTGAATGTTTTGTGTTGTACCCATAACTTAAAAAAAAAACTTGATCTAATCTAATCTACCCGATAAAGTTGGTAAATCTATTATGTGCCTAAGGTTAATCAAAATGGGAATCTATTTCTACTTCTTTGGAACCCACTACTTTGCTTGAAGTGCTCAATGATGATACTCCAATTTCAATCGGCGGGTTAAAGATATTCTAATGTTGACCAAAATGTTGAATATGATGGTTTGGATATCAGTCCTTCTTTACATAATAATTTGCCTCCTCAAGATATTGCCTCTATTCAGACTACCTTGCCTCTCTTGACTGCTGAACATGAGGAGGAGCATGTGACCCTTAATGGTAATTTGAATGGAAATTTGATGATGGAGGAAAATCTAAAAAAAACTTTTGAAGTTAATGAAATTTTTCTTAATGGTTTTTAACCTCTCCTTCTCTAATCAGATTGACATGCATGCTAATCAACCTTTGACTTAATACTAAAATTGAGGAAGGGAAGTTATCATTAGAAATGCTTTGGGATTGACCTACTCTTAATAACTAATTAGTCTCTCTCGAATGGTGATTTTTTGGACAAAAATAGACCATTTCAAACTATTTTTAAAAAGAAATCACTAAAAATAAAAAATGTTCCCTAATAACTCTACTAGATCTACTAGATCTGATTCCTCCTCTCATAAATAACTATTTCTTTTTCATTCTTCTCCCTCTACTTATCTATTTTTCCTTAGCTTATTTTATTTTTCCTTTATGTTTAACTCACTTATTTGGAATGTTTGAGGGATTGGGACTCTCATTGTTTGTAACCATGTTAGAAGTCTCTGCCGTATTAATAATATTGCTTTACTGGTTGTTATTGAACCTCTCATACATTCTTTTAAGATCAACCATGTTGCTAGAATGCTCAATTTTAATAACTTCTTCTATAAAATTAGCAATAAAATTTGGTGTTTTTGGAATAATTTAGTCAATGTATCTATTCTTGATGATCTTCAGCAAGTTGTCAATGTCCACATATCTTTGGCTGATTTCTTTGCTCTAAGCTTCTTTGTTTATGCTTCTTGCAATAGGGCTAATAGGAACATCCTTAGGGACAATTTAAGAACTTTTGCTTCTACTGTCAATAAACCTTGGTTGGTTGGGGGTGATTTCAACACTATCCTCTCTTCCTCTGAAAGAAGGGGTGGTTGCTCTCCTAATATTCATTACATGGAAGATTTCTCTAATATGATTCTGATTGCAACCTTATTGACATTGGCTTGGTTGATTACACTTGGCATAACTCTAGACTCTGGCAATGGCTTGATAGGACTCTCTTTAACTCCTTTTGAATTAATCAATGGCCTTATATATCTATTGAACATTTGAGTAGAACTTTATCTAACCATGCTCCTCTTTTGATATCCGTTAAAAATCCCTCTAATAGACTATGCTCCTCTACCTCTTTTAGATTTCAGAATATGTGGATTCAGCACATTGATTTCTTAAATGTTGTCTCCACCAACTATATGGCCCCTCTTCACCCTGATAATTCAATTAAAGGCATGATTATCCTCTGGTTTAAGCTAAAAGACTTAAACAAAATCTTGCTTGGTGGAATAAGCATTATTTTGAAAATATCTTTGCTAATATCAAAAACATGGAATAATTGGTTTGTTGTCTTGAAAATGCTATTTTGACTGATTCTTCTAAACTGAAGGACTTAAATTAAGCCAAAGATAACACAGTTACCTATTAGAATATAGAAGAAACTTACTTGGTGGTAAAGGCTACTAGTAAATATATTGTGATGGGGACAAAATAGATATTTCCATGCTCTTTTCCAAAAAATAGAGCTTTAAACTCTGTCAAAAAATTAAAAGTGACAATGGAAACTGGATCACTAACAATAATGAGATTAAAGACTTTATCACTAATCATTTTAGAAATTTGTTGAACAAGAGCCATACTTTAGAGGATATCTCCAACTCTCATTTGATTCCATTAATAATTACTCGTGATGATAATCACTTGCTTACTATGGTCCCCATGAAAGCTGAGATTGGTAAAATTCTTAATAACATGAACATTGATTACATTGCGGTGAAAGTTACTACTTTTTCAATTTTGGCATTGTTGGCTTGTATATGATTTAGTTGATATGGTTGATTTCTTTAATGGTAATCCTTTACCTAGATATTTCTCTAGCATTTCCATTGTCCCTATACCCAAAATTGATAATCCTGAATGCTGGGGTGATTTCAGACCTATCAGTCTATGCACCTTTTTTCATAAACTAATTGCTAAATTGCTTGCCAATAGAATTAGTCCTCTGCTTCAAAAAATTATTTCTCTCAACCAAACTAGTTTTGTTAGAGGTAGAGCTATATCTGATAACATTCTTCTGCTGATTCATGATTTAGATGCCTCTAATAGAGGTGGTAACATCCTTTTCAAATTGGATATCTCTAAAGCTTTTGACAACATCTCTTGGAGCTTCCTTTTTCAAATTCTACATTTGTTTGGATTCTCTGATAATTTCATCTCCCTTGTTAAAAATTGTATTAGTAATGTTTGGTTCTCTATTATTCTAAATGGTGAGGCCTTAGGTTTCTTCCCTTCTTCGCATGGTTTGAGACAAGGGGATCCCTTATCTCCCTCTCTTTTTATATTATTGTGGAATATCTTTCTCGGAGCCTTAATGACCTTTTCAACAATAATCCAAGCATGTTTTTTAGAACTCTTGGTGGTATTCCTATCTCCCATCTTAGTTTTGTTGATGATTTTATTATCTTTTGCAATGCTTCCATTCATCACATTAAACAAAATTAAGAACTTCTTAAATAAATTTGGGAAGGAAAGTGGTCTCTCTATTAATGAAGGTAAAAGTTGTTTCATTCCTTCCACTAAAATCCAAGTAACAAAATCAATCAAATCTTGAGAATCACTAATTTTCAGCAACAATAACTTCAATTAAATATCTTGCTTCTCCCGCATAAAGGTCAGAAAAGATCACACCTCTTTGATGAGTTAATCCAAAAAATTTCAAATAAAATTTCTGTATGGGAATTTCATTTACTCTCATTTGGTGGTAGACTCACTTTGCTTAAGAGTACCCTTAACTCCATGCCTTTATATCTTATTCAAACCATTGTTCCTACTAATTCTTCCCTGAATAGAATTGAGTGCCTCCTTGATAAATTCTTCTAGGGATCTAATAATTCTACTAAAATAATGCATTAGACTTCTTGGTATAAAAGCTATGGCACCCTTGCTGAAGGTGAGCTTGGATGTAAGCCAATCCAGGAAGCTATTACTGCATTCTCTCATAAACTTTGGTGGAACTTTAGGAGCAAAAATAGTCTTTGGGCTAAATTCATGACTGCCAAGTACTGCCAGGGTAAGCATCCTCTCATTTGTCCTTACAAGGTGGGTGACTCTCATGTATGGAAAAGACTTGGTTCCATCAAATGGGAAGTGAATCCCTTATTTCTTGGGGTCAACTCGATCTTCCTTTTTTTGGCAAGACAACTGTAGGTGGCTCCATTGATGATTTATCTACTCACTATTGCTATTAAAGTGAAGTCATTTGAATAATAAATGGAATGATACTAAGCTTGATTATATTCATACCACTCTTTTACATAAATTTACTAGCATCCCTATCTTTTCTAACCATCCTAATTAGATTCTATTTAAGCTATCTCAAAATAGTGATTTTAACCTTAAAGATGTTTGGATTCATATTAGAGAAGCTCATGATTTCTCTAACGTGTTTTTTAAACTTTGGAATAACACTATACCTATTTCTTATTCTATTCTGACTTGGAGAATTTTGAAAAATTCCATCCCTGTTGATTCTTTGGTGTGGGGTAAAGACTTTTATTTACCTTCAAAATGCTCCTGTTGTTTTCACATTGAGAATGTGAACCATGTCTTTGTTAATGGAGCTATTGCCTCCAAACTATAGGTTTGGTATGATGATCTTTTCAATATTGACCATTTCAATGGCTCTTTATCCTTATATCAACTTGTTGATGTTTATTTTCAAAAAGCGTAAAGGTCACATTAAAGTGATAAGCGCCATCACTCTTATATGGTTAATATGAATGGATAGAAATGATGCCAAACATCATGGGATTCCTATGAATCACAAAAAGATTATTACTAGAATTAAAGATGAAATTTGTGCTCTATTTAATGTCAGTTTACTTACCAATAATCAATTTAAAGTCTATAAATTTGTGGCCAACAAACTAGGTTTTAGCTTGCCTGAGTATCCCAAATATAAAAAAGATAAGATTGTCTATTGGATAAAGCCTCACAATAATATTATCAAAATTAATACTGATGGATTCATTTCTCAAAATGCTTTTGGCTATGGATAGATTTTCAGAAACTTCAATGGTAAAGTCCTTTGTGCTTTTGCCTATCCTCTAATTGCATGTTATGTTATTTATGCAGAATTAATGGCTATTTACAAAGCTATTGAGATTTATTTACAAAAAGGTTGGCTCAATATATGGATTGAGGTGGATGCTCTCTTACTGATTGATATGTTGACTTCCACCAAGGTGGGCAATACAGATTTGTATTACCTCTTTAACTATACTAGAGCTCTCCTATCTCAAGTTTGTTTCAAAATCACTCATGTTTGGCATGAAGGTAATGCGTGTGCTGATTATCTTGCTAATTTGGGTGCTAGATTAGATGACATAACTTTCTTTGATCAGCTTAATCTTCCTAAACATTTCTGTAGTTTGGTTAATTTGGATAATACTAGATTACCTGTCTCAGAAATTAGTCTCATTCTTATGTTTTTTGGTCTATTAATGATTTGCCATACATGTATGTCCAATCTATCCTTTGTTTTATTTCTTTTGCTTCTTGGTTTTCTGATGCATCATAAGGTTTTATTGTATTTTCAGTTTCCCTTACTGAATGATAGGGTTGTGCTTCCTATTTCCCTAATGTGCTGGTTTGTGCTGCCTCTTTTCTCAATCTGCATGGACAGATTGTGTATTTTGCTTGCCATCATTATAGTATATGTGCATGATTGGGACTATTCCTTTCCACCCACTCCTTCTATTTTACTGATACTTTTTGTTTAGTTGCTTCTCTATTTTCACTTATTTTGATTTGGACATTACTGGAATACCCTATCTTAGAGATTAGTCTCATTTTTCTATTTTTTGGTTTGTTAACAGGTTTGGCTTACCTGTACATCCATTCCTTTATTTTATTTCTGTTGCTTTTTAGTCTTCTAATGCATTTCCCTAAAATTATTAACTGGTTATCATGTGATGGAGGCTCTTACCATTGTAGCCTCAGCTACTGGTTTATTGTTAATTGTCTAGCTACTTCTTATGATTTATTATACTTTTTGATTCCCTTACTGAATGATGGGGTTGTGCTATCTCTTTCCCTAATCTGTAGGGATAAATGGTGTTTTTTGCTTGCCATCACTGGTATTTCTTTGCATGATTAGGACTATTTTTTGCCTCTCATTCCTGCTGCCTGTCGGGTTTAGTATTTGGTTTGCTGCTTTGGATACTGGTTGAATGGTCTTTTGGGTATTTATCTTCAGTAGGTTAACTATTGCGATTATTTTTTTGACTTGTCCTTTCTTCTATTGTTTGCTATGTGGTTAACCATATTATCTATGCCTTTGCAATATGGGTCTATCTGTTGTTTCAAATCCCGGATCTCTTAGACCTATGCAATTACTGTTCTGATTATGCTATTATCAAGGTGATTGTTAACATCTGTATTGATGACCCTGAATGGCTTTTCTCTTTATGGGCTATTTTCATGGCCAAGAGGATCATTTGGGTGGATGGTTTTGCTTATATGCTAAGTGGCTTTTTTGGATTACTTCGTCCATCAGGCTGAATATTGTCTTTTGGATTCCTGATTGTTGTGTTGTTAACCTCATTATCTGTGACCTTGCTGTATGGATTTATCTACTGGTTGAGTTTAATCTTGGCTTTATTTGACATGAATATTTATTGTGGTGATAATGCTATCAATAATGTTATCAATAATTCTATTGATAAGGTGGAAGTGGCCAAGATGTACATCCGGGTAGGAATGTTGTTGGCTGTGCATACTCAAGCTATGTTGGAAATAGTTGGTAATACTTATCTTATAGGGGTTTGGTGTCATCCCTTTCTCATTCTGATCTATGTTTCCTTCTTTTCTATAGTGTATGTGGCTATATTTTAGTATGCAGGTACTAAAGGTCATATGATTTTCTTTCAGTGGCTACTACTTCCCCCCCAAGTTTGTAGGCTATGATGGCTGGGATGATTTCACACATTGTTTCATTGGTAGTAGCATATGTGATGTAACCCTTCATTAAAAGTTTGGATGCTCATGTTTGCGTCTGCCCCAATTTTGTGTGACTGAGCCTGAGCTTGTTGTCACACACTCCCATATATTTCTCTCATTTTATTCTGATTTTACTTTCAATTTGAGCTGTGCCATCTTAACTATGCTAACTCTTTCTTCTATATATTTGCAGATTGTGTTGTTTTCTTGTAGGTTCCTTCTATAGTGGAGACATAGCCTTCTATCATCCTCAAGAGCTTTTGATGAAAGTGGTCCAATGGCTTCTTATTTTGATCTCTTTATATCTTTTGCTCTCCTATCTTTTTTTTCTTTTCTATATTGTACTTAGACAAGGGATTTACTCTCTAGGATTTTTGTAGCTCTTTGAGCAGTAGTTCTTGAGTTTATCCCCTCTTAAGGACCTCATAACCCCTTTTTTGTGGCAATAAAATTTCCCTATATGGGGTTCCCAAAAAAAAACCTAAACCTAAAGTAACTAAATATATTAAAAAATATACCTAAAACCTAAAATCTAATAAACTTAAACCTAAACCTAAGCCCTAAGAATGGACGGAACATTGATGGCAGGAACATCACCATCAACTAAGCTCAGCCTAGATCTAGCGGTGGAGGCGATGGTTATCGCAGTGGTGGTGGGGGATCTGGAGGTGCTGGTGGATGTTGAGGTGTTCATCAGAGCAGTTGTGGTTATAGAGGAGGGACGAGCGATGAAGGTTACAGCTGTGGTGGTGACTAAGGGAGAGATTAGGGATATGATGGAGGATCCCACTACTCGAGAGGCCAGGGTGGTAGGAACTGGAGAAACTAAATAACAGTCAATCAGATCTACTACTTATGGAACTATGTCTTTACCATAGAAATGATTCTAGTTACCTAGGGTTTTTGATTTGCTCTATGCAAGCTCATTTTTTATCTAAGTTGTCGCTTGTGTCTTAGAAAACTTGGTGAGTTACTTAGTTGATGAAATCAAAAAGAAGAAATGTCGAATCTTAATTTGTTCCCTGTTTAAAAAAAAATCCAAAAACCCTAAACCTTAAACTAAAATCTGAACCATAAACCTAAAACCTAAACCCTAAACCCTAAACTTTAAACCCTAAATCCTAAACCCTAAACCCTAAATCCTAAATTCCAAACCCTAAACCCTAAACTAACCCTAAACCCTAAACCCAAAATAAATTAAAAATATAAAGTAAACTTAAAAATAAAAAACCTAAATAAAATAAAAACTAAATGCATAATAAAATTAAAATAAACCTAAAATAAAATATAATAAAATAAAAACTAAATAAAAACATAAACCTAAAAATAAAACCTAAAAACAAATAAAAAATAAAACCTAAACCCTGAACTAAAAACAAACCTAAACTTAAATTAAACTAAATAATTTAAACCTAAACCTAAACACAAATAAACTAAACTAAATTAAATGAAACTTAAAACGAAACCTAAACTAAACCTAAATAATAAACTAAATAAAATAAAATAAACCAAAAATAAACC
Organism: Cymbidium sinense; assembly: GCA_021442155.1. NCBI lineage: Eukaryota > Viridiplantae > Streptophyta > Magnoliopsida > Asparagales > Orchidaceae > Cymbidium > Cymbidium sinense. The sequence goes on from CM038231.1 coordinate 23,999,091, forward strand.
TAAACCTAAACTAAGAAATAAAATCTAAAATAAACCTAAAATAAAAACCTAAAACCTAAACCAAAACAAAAAATAAAACAAAAACCTAAACCTAAACCTAAACCAAAAAATTAAATAAAAATAAAACTATGCTAAAAGAACATAAATCCAAACCTAAACCTAAAAAAATAAACTAAAATAAAAACCTTAACTAAATAAATAAACATAAAATAAATAAACTAAATAAATAAAATTAAAAATATACCTAAATAAAAATAAATATAATGAACTAAAATAAATTAAAAATAAACTAAATAAACCTAAACCCTGGGTTTGCTTTTTTATAAACCCTAAACCTAAAATAACCATAAACCCAACCTAAAAACCCTCCTAAAAACCTAAAACCTAAACCACCCTAAACCTTAAATCCTAAACCTAAAAATAAACCCTAAACTGGACCTTAAACTAACTAAACCCTAAACCCCCAATCAGCCCACTACACCTTCCATATACCCAAACCCTCCCAAACCCATAAACCCTCCCACTCTCCACCACACCACCTAAACCTTAAACCCACTCTCTAAACCCTCCCACTCAACCTAAACACTAAATCCTAAACCCACCCTAACTAAACCACACCTAAACCCCTGCTTTATTTTCACTTTGGGTTATTTTTTTGACCTCTTGCTTTTGGGTTGGCCTAGTGGTTGCTCCCTGGTGGTTCCTGGCTTTTCAACCTAGGTTGTCTTGGTATTTTGGGCCTGGTGGCTACTATCTTCTCTACCTTATTACTCTAGTCGTTGATGGATGAGATGGTTCCTGCTCAAGCTTTATTCTATTTTCTGCAACTGTTGGTTAGTTGGCTCTCCTCTTGAACTCAAATTACTTTTTACTGGTTTTTCATGGTTGGATGGGTGGCCTTCCTAGTGGGAACTGTTGTTGGATATTCTCTTTCTCATCCTATAGAATTACTTGACTATATTTTTGGGGGTTGCCTCCCAGTTCCTTATTATTTGTTGTTGGATCCTTCTTTTTCCTTGGTTTTGTGTTTGCTTATTCTCCTAGGATTAACCTCTGATGGGTGCGTTGTTCGCAGCACATTTTATGTTGTTATAATGCTTCCTGTCAGGTTAAACTTTGTTGGTGGGGAAGTTTAGTTTTGGCTACCTCTATTTATTTCTATTGCCTATGGTGTGATTGTGCTTCTTTTGGACCTCTATTGTGTGGTGCTTTATTGGTTTTCTTCTTTTCCTTGGCTGCTGGTGATGCATCCTTTATTGGTTACTTATGATGGGCTATTCTATGGTGGTTGCCTTATGGCTATTTTACTAAGTTGGTTTGGTTGGAGGACTTTTAGTTGTCTGTAGAATCTTGGTTGGTTGGTTAATTTTTTCCTTTTTTGGTTTTCTCTATTAATTGGCACGGTTCTGCTACTTGTTGATGGCTAGTTCTGGTTTTTCCTAGTTTGGAGCTTGGATGGGTATTTGGACAATGGATATTGTTGGTGTTATAACTTTATTCTAGCCTCTGTCTGGGTTATTGTGATTAGCCTATTGTGGATTCTGTTTGGTGGTTTGCCTGCTAGCTAGTTACTGTTCAATTGCTCTCTATTTAATGGTGCAGGATATAGAATTCTATGGACTGCTGGCCTTGGATGTTTGCCTGTATCAGCTATGCTGGCTATCATGGCTTTGATGCTACTCACCTCTTCTCTCTAGTTGGTAGCATTACATATGATTGTAAACCTTCTTTATGAAGTTTGGATGCATATGTATTGTTGCCTCTTGAGATGATCCTAAGCACGCTACTCTTTCTCTCTCTCCTTTTTTCTCTTTATCCTTATCCTTTTAGCTATGACTTTTCCTTTGTAGTGTTTTGCGATTTCTTTTGTTGGAACTTTCTGAGGGAATGGTCATTACTCAATCAAGTGTTGTTCTTTGATCTTTCTTATCCTGCTTTCTCAAATATATCATGAACTGCTTTTGACTTATCCTTTTACAAATTTCAGGATTTGTTTTAGTCTTACTTTGTGTCTTTTTCTCATATGCCTTCTAGCTATTGTATTTGCTCTTTTGTTTTCTTTTCTTTTTCTAATGTACTAAGATGGGGATCTAGCTCTTTAGGTTTCTTGTTGCTCTCAGAGCAAAAGAATTTTAGAGTTGTACCCCTTTTAAGGACATTGTATCTTTTCCTTTTATTATAATAAAATTCTAACTTTCCCCAAAAAAATCCTAAATCATAAACATCCCTAAACCCTAAACCCTAAACCTTAAACCCCAAACCCTAAGCCCTAAACCCTAAATCATAAACCCTAAACTAATCCTAAACCTAAAACCCTAAGCCGTAAAGCCTAAAAAGCTAAAAGCCAAGACCTAAACTAAATAAAACCTAAAATTAAAATATAAAAACTAAAACCTAAACCTGAAAAGAAAATAAAATAAAAAATAAGAAATACACTAAAGTAAAATAAATAAGAACATAAACTAAACTAAAAAAAAATAAAAAACCTTAATAAAATAAAACTAAACCTAAAATAAAATAAAATAAAACTAAATAAAATTGGACCTTAAGAAAACCTTTTGAAAATAAAACCCAAAATAAGATAGAAATTAAAACTATCACAACTCTAAACCTACCCCTAAACCCTAAACCCTAAACCCTAAAACTTAAACTCCAAACCATAAACCCTACCCTGACCACTAAACTTGTTAAACAAAACCAGGCCACTAAACTGACTAAACTAAACTGGCACAACCTAAACCTAAACCTAAACCTACCCTACATTACCATAAACCTAAACCCTAAACCCTAAACTCTGACCCTAAAATAAACTAAACCCTAAACTAAACCCACAAAACTTAAATAAAAAATATTAAAATAAAATAAAATAAACTAAAACCTAAACTTAACAATAAAGATAAAATAAAATAAAAAAAACTAAAATAAAATAAATAAAACCTAAACTAAAATTAAAAATAAAATAAAAAAATAAAAAAACCTAATTAAAATAAAACTAAACATAAAATAAAATAAAATAAATCTAAGATAAAATAAAATAAAACTATATAAAAACATAAAAAAAATAAACCTAAAAGAATAAAATAACACTTAAACCCTATACTAAAAAACTAAACCTAAAATAAAACTAAAATAAACAAAATAAAATAAACCTAAACCTAAAAATAAATAAATAAAAATAAAATAAACTTGGACCTAAACCTAAACCTAAATGTAAAATTAAAAGAAAATAATCTAAAATAAACTAAGCCTAAACTAAAAATAAACCTAAAAATAAACCTAAAATAACCTAAAACCTAAACCTAAAAAATAAAATAAAATTTAAACTAATTCAAATAATATAAATCTTAAACCTAAAACCAAAATAAAAATAAAATTAAACTAAAATATACTTAAACCTAAACCTAAACCTAGATAAACTAAAACCTACACTAAAATAAATAAATCTAAAATAAATAAACTAAATAAATAAAAAATAAAAATAAATAAAATATAAAATAAAATGAATGAAATGAATAAAATATCTAATAAACTAAATAAACTAAACTATGGGTTTGTTTAATTAAAAGACCCTAAACCCTACCAACCCTATCTGTCTCCTAAACTCACCACTGAGCCCTACCTAAACCCAGGCCCTAAAAACCTAAACCTTAAATCCTTAAATCCAAACCATCCACTAAACTAACCCCACCTTAAACCCTCCTTAAAACCAGGCCAAGGCCCTAAACCCACAACCCAGACCCTACCCAGATGTCTAGGCCAAACCCCAAATCTTAGGCCCCAACTTTAAACCCTGACCACAAAACCCAAACTAAAATAGAATCACAAATGTTAACCCTAAACCCTAAACCTAGGCTAAACTAAACCCAAAACACAAACTCTAAACTCTACAAGCCCTAAACCAGGCCACCCCAAACCCACTAAATCTAAACATCATAAACCCTAAACCTTAAACTAAACCCCACCTAACCTAAACCCTAAAACTAAAACAATAAATTAAAAATAAATATACCTAAAACTTAAACCTAGCTAAACCTAAACCCAATCCCAATCTAAACCTAAAGTAACTAAATAATTTTAAAAATAAACCTAAACCTATAACCTAAGAAATTTAAAGCTAAACCAAGAATGGATAACCTTACGGTAGGAACATCACTATCCAGACTCGGTAGATATGGCGTGGGAGGCAAAGGTGGCGATTATCAAAGTGGTGGTGGGGGATCTAGAGGTACTGGTGGATATGGAGGTGGTGGTTAGAGCAATGGAGGTTATGCAGGCGGGAAGAGCGATGGAGGTTATAGCCGTTGTGGTGGCGGAGGGAGAGATAGGAGATATGATGGTGGATCTCACTACTAGAAAGGCTAGGGTTGTTCTGATGTGAACTTGAGAAACTGAAGAACGACCGATTCGATCTGCTATTAATGGAACTATCTTTATAGTAGAGATGTTTCTAGTTATCTTTGATTTTTGATTTGCTCTATGTGTGCTCATTTTCTATCTATGTTGTCGGTTGTGCCTTAGAAAACTTGGTGGTTACTTGGTTGATGAAATCAAAAAGATAAAATGTTTAATCTGAATTTTTTCTCTATTAAAAAAAATTAAAAACCCTAAACCCTAAACTAAAACCTAAAACCTAAACCCTAAACCTAAACCCTAAACCGTAAACCCTAAACCATAAACCCTAAACCCTAAACCTTAAACCCTAAACCCTAAAACCCTAAACCCTAAACCCTAAGCCCTAAACCTTAAACTTGAAACCCTAAACTAATCCTAAACCTAAATCAAAAACCCTAAAATGCTAAAAACATAAACCTAAATTAAATAAAACTTAAAAATAACATAAATATAAAAAACATAAACCAAAATGAAATAAAAAACTAAAATGAAATAAAATCTTAAACTAAAACCTAAATATAAACTAAACCTAAAAAGAAAATAAAATTAAAAAAACTAAACTAAAATAAAATAAATAAAACTAAACCTAAAAAATAAACCTGAACCTAAACCTAAACCTAAAAAATAAATAAAATAGAAAACATAAACTAAAATAAATAAACTTAAAATAAATAAACTAGACTAAATAAAAATAAAAATAAACCTAAATAAAAATGAAAAATAAAAATAAAATAAAATAAATAAAAAATAAATTAAATAAACTAAAATATACTAGTTTACTTAATAATATAAAAATAATAAAATTATAAATAAGTAAAAAAAACCATAACCCTAAATCGTAAACCTTAAAACTAACCATAAACCCTAAACCCAAAACCCTAAAACCATAAACACTAAACCCTGACCTCTAACCTAGAACCCTAAACCCTAAACCCTAAACCCCAAATCCTTAACCCTAAACTCTAAACCATAAACCATAAAAATCTAAAAACTTAAACCTAAACTAAATAAAATCTAAAAATAAAATAAATAAATAAACTTAAACATAAATGAAATAAAATAATAAAATAAAATAAAAACCTAAGATAAAATCTAAACCTAAACTTAACCCTAAAAATAAAATAAAATTAAATAAAAATAAAAATTAAACTAAAATTTAATAATTAAAAACCTAAACTAAACTATAAAATAAAATAAACTTAAAACTGAAAAGATAAATAAAAAAACTAAACATAAAATAAAAAAATAAACCTAAAATAAAATAAAATCAAAAATAAATAAAAACCTAATCCTAAAATAAAAAAAATAAAATCTAAAATAAATAAATAAATAACCTAAATATACTAAAAAAAAAATCTAAACCAAAAATAAACAAAATAAACTAAACCTAAACCTAAACTAAAATAAACTAAACTAAAATAAATAAAACATAAGCCTAAACCTAAAATAAATTAAACCTAAACCCTAAGCTAAATAAAATAAAATAAACTAAAATAAACCTAAACCTAAGCTTTAAAATTAAACCAAAAAATAAACCTAAAATAAAAACCTAAAACTAAAACCTAAAAAAATAAATTAAAAACCTAGCCTAAATTTAAAAATAAATAAAACCTAAACCTTAAAAATAAAATAAAAATAAAGCTAAGCTAAAAAATAAACATAAACCTAAACCTAAACCTAAAAAATAAATTAAAATAAAAAATTAAACTAAAATAAATAAGCTAAACAAAAAAATAAAATAAACCTAAATAAAGTTAAAAAAATATAATAAACTAAAATAAATAAAATAATAAATTAAATAAACCTAAACCTACCAGTTTACTTAATTTAAAAAAAATCCTTAAACTAAAATAAACCCTAAACCCTAAACCTAAACCATAAAACTATCTAAATCTTTAACCTAAACCCTAAACTAACATAACCCCCCTAAACAAACCTACCTAAACCCATACCCCTCAACCCTAAACCCTACAACCCTAAACATTTAACCTTAATCCCTCAAAACCCTAAACCCTAAAGCCTAAACATTAAACCCTAAACCCTTCACCCTAACCATAAACCCTAAACTCTAAATTCTAAACCTTAAACTTATTTTCACTTTTTAGCCTGAGATGGGTTATATTTTTTACCTCTTACTTTTGGGTTGGCTTGGTTGTTGCAACCTAGTGGTTGTTGACTTTTCAGCCTAGGTTAGCTTGGTTTTTTTAGGTTGGTGGTTGATATCTTCTCTACCTTATTACTCTAGTTGCTAGTGGATGAGATGTCTTCTGCCCTAACTTTATTATGTTTTCTGCACTACTTGGTTTATTGGCTCTCCACTTGAACTTGAATTACTTTTGCTAGTTTTTCATGGTTGGATGGGTGGCCTTCCTAGTGGGAATTGTTGTTGGTTGTTACCTTTTTGGGCCTTATTTTTGAGAATTTCATTGCTGCTTTATAGGGGTTTCCTCCTGGTTCCTTGTTGTTCATTATTAGATCCTTCTTTTGCCTTGGTTTATGATTGCTTATTCTTCTGGGATTAGACTCTGCTGGGTGCATTGTTTGCATCACATTTTATGTTATTTTTATGCTTCCTGTCAGGTTAGTCTTTATTACTGGGGAAGTTTAGTTTTTTTACTGGTCCTGGCTAGCTGCTACTATTGCCTTTATATGGTGGTTGTGCTTATTTTAGACCTTTGTTCTGTGGTGCTTTATTAGTTTTCTGCTTTCCCTTAGATGTTGAGGATGCTACCTTTGTTGGTTACTTATGATGGGCTATTCTCTAGTAGTTGCCCTATGGCTATTTTACTTAGCTGGTTTGGTTTAAGGACTTTTAGTAGTCATTAGAATCTTAGTTGGTTGATTTTTTTCCTTATTGGTATGTTCCTTATTCTTGGACAATTTGCTGGAGCCTTTTGTTGTGCTGGCCGAACCTTTGTTGATCTTATTGGGTTAGATAATTTGGTTTCTGGTGGTTGGTGGCTGCCTTTCGCCCCCTTTAGTGTGGCTATTTTGTCTTCTGGTGATTTGCATTGGCTGCAGCTTATGTTTCCATCAATTGATCATTTCATTTCTGAGTTGTTTAGTCATTTGTGGTTGCTCACCATGGTTTGGCTTATTGACTACTACTTATTGGGACTTTGGCTTGATGGTTCATATCTTGGTTTTGTTGGTTGTTTCTCTATTGCATGCTGATGGCTGGTTCTAGTTTTCCCAGCTATTGTTGGTGTTCTAACTTTGTTCTAGCCTCTCTCTTGGTTATTATGATTAGTCTATTATGGTTTTTGTTTATTGGTTTGGTTGCTAGCTAGTTGCTGGCTGGTTGCTCTTTGTTTAATGGTGCAGTATCTGGAACTCTATGGACTGCTGGCCTTGGATGTTTGCATATATCAGGTATGCTGGGTATGATGGCTTTGATGTTACTCACCTCTTCTCTTTGGTTTGTAGCATTACATATGATTGTAACACTTCTTTATGAAGCTTTGATGCTAATATATATTATTGACCCTTCAGATGATCCTAATTGAGCCTATGCCTTCTCTTTCTCAGCTCTCTCCTTTTCCTCACTTTATCCTTATCCTTTTTAGCTATGACTTTTGCCTTTCTAGTGGTTTGCAGATTTCATCTATAGGTTGGAACTTTATAGAGGGAATGGTGGTTACTCAGTCAACCCAAGTGTTGTTGTTATTGATCTTGCTTATCTTGGTTTCTCAAAGGAATAATGAACTGCTGCTGGCTCATCCTTTTACTGTTTTCAAAATTTGTTTTAGTCTTACTCTATCTTATTCTCTTAAGCTTTTTAGCTGCTGTATTTCCTCTTTTATTTTCATTTCCTCATGTACTTAGATAAGCGTCTAGCTCTTTAGGTTCCTATTGCTCTAAGAGCAGTAGAATTTTAAAGCTTTACCCCTTTTAAGGATATTGTATCTTTTCCTTTTATGGTAATAAAATTCCAACCAACCCCAAAAAAATAAAACCCTAAACCCTAAAACTAAAACTTAAACCCTAAACCCTAAAATAAACCCCAAACCCTAAACCCTAAACCCAAAACCCTAAAAAGCTTAAAACCTAAATCTAAACTAAATAAAACTGAAAAATAAAATAATTAAAAGTTCCTAAATGAAAATAAAATAAAAATATAAAATGAAAAAAAACTAAAACCTAAACCTTAACCTAAGCCTAAAAAGATAATAAAACTAAAAATAAAAACTAAACTAAAATAAAATACATAAAAACCTAAACTGAACTAAAAAATAAAAAATATAAAAAAAAAACTAAACCTAAAATAAAAATAAACTAAATCAAAAATAAAATAAAATAAAAACCAAATAACATTCTAAACCTAAAAGAATCCTAAAATAAAACCAAAAAATAAATAAAAAAGAAATCCTAAATCCTGAACTAAGAAAAGAAAAACCCTAAACCTAAAATAAAAATATAATAAACCTAAACCTAAACTAAAAGAAATTAAACTAAAATAAATAAAACTTAAACCTAAACCTAAAATAAACTAAACCTAAACCTATACTAAATAAATAAAATGAACTAAAATAAACCTAAACCACTAAAAAATAAAACCTAAAATAAAGCTACACCTAAACTATAAAAAATAAAATAAAGCCTAAACCTAAAAAGATAAACATTAACCTAAAATTAAACTAAAATAAACTAAACTAAAATAAACTAAACCTAAAATAAACTAAAATATAAATAAATAATAAACTAAATAAATAAAATAATAAAATAAACTCAAATAAATAATAAATAAATGAACTAAATAAACCTAACTTTACTATTTTAAAATTAAAATGAAATAAAAGAGCGGACCCTAAACCCTAGGCCAAACTACCCTAATCCCCAACCCTAAACCCCACCCTAAACCCTAAACCCTAAACCCACTCTAAAACCTACTAACCCTCCTGACCCAACCTTAAACCCTAACCAACCCACTAAACTTTACCTTATAAAACCACAAACTAAACCTAAACTAACCTAAAAATAAAATAAATAAAGTAAAAAAATAAAATAAAATAAAAACCTAAACTAAAACCTAATCCTAAACCTAAAAATAAAATAAAATAAAATAATAAAAATAAACTAAAATAAAATATAAAAAAACCTAAACTAAATTAAAAAATAAAATAAACCTAAGAATAAAAAACTTAAATAAAATAAAAAATAAACATGAAATAAAAATGAAATAATCCTAAAATAAAATAAAATTAAAACCTAAAAAGAAAAAATAAACCTCAAAATAAAACCTTAAACTAAATTAAAAAAAACCTAAACCTTAAACTAAAAAAAACCTAAACCTAAAATAAAAATAAAATAAACAAAATAAAATAAACCTAAACCCAAACTAAAATAAACTAAATAAAAATAAATAAAACCTAAACCTAAACCTAAAATGAACTAAACCTAAACTTAAACATAAACTAAATAAAAGAAAATAAACTAAAAGTAAACCTAAACCAAAACTAAACATTAAAACCTAAAAATAAACCTAAAATAAAAACTTAAAACCTAAACCTAAAAAATAAAATAAAAATCTAAATGTAATAATAATATATAAAACCTAAAATAAAATAAAAAATAAAAATAAATTTCAACTAAAAATAAACCTAAACATAAACTTAAAAAATAAACTAAAACAAAAAGCCTTAACTAATATAAATTAACCTAAAATCAATAAACTAACCTAAATATAAAATAAAAAATAAACCTAAATAAAACTAAAAAATAAAATAAACTAAAATAAATAAAAAATAAACTAAATAAACTAAATAAGCTTAAACCTACCAGTTTAGTTTATTTAGAAAAAATCTATAAACCCTAAACCCTAAACCATAAAAAACCCTAAAACCATATATTATAAAACCGTAAACTCTATACCCTAACCCTAACCATAAACCCTAAACCATAAACCCCAAACCCTAGACCTAAACCTAACTAAATAAATTAAAAAATAAACCTAAACCCTAAAACCTAATAAACTTAAACCTAAACCTAAAACCTAAGAATGGGCAGAACTTTGATGGCAGGGACATCATCGCCAACCAAGTTCAGTCTAGATCTAACAGTGGAGGCTACGACATAGGCGACTATTATCGTAGGGGTGGTGGGGGATCTGGAGGTGTTGTTGGAAATGGAGGTGGTGGTCGTATTAGTGGTACTTATTAAGGCGGGAGTAGCAAAAGAGGTTACAGCCGTGGTGGTGGAGAGGAAAGAGATTGGGGATATGATGGTGGATCCTGCTACTCGAGATGCCGGGGTGGTTCTGATGGGAACTGGAGAAATTGAAGAATGATCGATCCTATCAGCTACATAAGGAACTATATCTTTACGGATGAGACGGTTCAAGTTATCTACGATTTTTGATTTGCTCTATGGGTGCTCATTTTTTATCTATGTCATCGCTTGTGACTTAGAAAACTTAATGTGTTACTTGGTTGATGAAATCCAAAAGAAGAAATGCTAAATCAGAATTTGTTTTCTATTAAAAAAGAAAACAAAAACCCTAAGCTAAAACTTGAACCCTAAACCTAAAACAAACAACCTTAAACCCCACAAACCCTAAAACCCTCCACAACCACAAAACCCTAAACCCCAACCCAAACCATAAACCCCAAACCCCAAACCTAACTACCCACCCAAAATAACCACACCACAACATAAACCCTAAACTCTAACTAAACCCTAAACCTGATCTAGCCCTAAACCTATAACCCTAAAACTAAACCTAAACCCTAAACCACTAAACCCTAAACCTAAACCCTAAATCTATTAAACCTAACCCTCAACCCCACCTAAATCCTCCAGCCTGAATCCTAAACCCTAACAGAACCCTGGGCCTAAACCCTAAACCCTGACCTAAACCCCACCAACCCTAAACTACCCAAAAACTACACTACTTATAAATAAAATAAATAAATAATTAAACCTAAACCTAAATATATAAAAAGATAAAATAAACCTAAAAAATATATAAAATCTAATAAAAATAAATAAAATAAATAAAACCAAACTAAACTAAAATAAAATAAACTTAAATATAAAACCTAAATAAAATTAAAATTAAATGTAAAATAAAAATAAAATAAACATAAAATATAATAAAATAAAAACCCTACACTCTAAATCCTAAACCCTATACCTTAAACCAACAACCTCAAACCCTAAACCCTAAATGCTTAAAACCCCTAAACCACATGCCCAAAAACCCTAAACCCATCCCAAACCTAAACCAAAATCCTAAAATAAAAACCTAAACCTTAAATCCAAATCCCAAAGCACTAAAAAAACCTAAACCTAAACCTTAAAAATCTAACCATAAATCCTAAAACCTAAAACCCCTAAAAATAAACAAAATAAAATAAATATAAAGCTAAACTTAAATAAAATAGAAAAAATAAAATAAAATATAATCCTAAAACTAAACTTAAACCTAAAATAATATAATATACAAATAAAATAAATTAAATAAAATAAATAAAGCTAAATTAAACTAAAATAAAATTAACCTAGAATAAAAAAAAAATAAAAAACTAAACGTAAAATAATAAAATAAACCTAAAATAAAATATAAAATCACTAAACCTAAACCTAAACTAAAAATCTCTCCTAAACTCTTAACTCTAAACTTAAACTCCTAATCCCCAAACTAAAACTAATCCTAAACTAAAACCCCTTACCACTACCAGAATTAATCACTAACCTCACCCTCCTAAATCACCACCTGACACCATACTCTCTCAGATCTTAAACCCTACACCCTTGGGTCCCTACTACTTGATTAACTTTAAATCTAAACCCTCCTAAATCTTAATAAACCACCACCACTACTTATCACAAAACTTACCTCTCTAATTCTCACCTCTAACCATCCTCCTGATCTCTACTAAATCTACTCACTTAATCAGAATCCTAATATAAACCCAAACCAAAAAAGCCCAAAACCTAAAACCACTCCAAACCTTAAATCCCTAAACAAACCCTAACTAAACCCAAACCTAAAAAAACTAAAGCCTAAAGTCTAAACCCACTAAACCCCAAACCCTAAACTAAACCTAAACCCTTGACCTACCTAAAATGAGACCTAAACCCTGCCAAACCTAAAACCCTAAACCATAAACCTTAAACACTAAACCTAAATAGTAAATGTTACCTAAACCCAAACCCAAACCCTAAAAAACCTAAGCTTAAAATGGATATCTAAAATAAAATAAATAAAAAAACTAAACCAAAATAAAATAAAAAATAAAATAAAATAAATAAAAACCTAAAAATGAAACTTAACTTAAAATAAAATAAAATAAACTAATAAGAGTAAATTAAAATAAATTAAATAAAAACCTAAACCAAACTAAAAAATAAAATAAACCTAAGAATAAAAACCTAAATAAAATAAAAATGATACTTAAAATAAAAATAAAATAAACCTAAAATATACCTAAAATCAAAAAAATAAAAATTAAATAAAAACCTAAACCTAGAAAATAAACCTAAAAATACACTAAATAAAAACCTAAACCTAAAAAATAAACCTTAAAATAAAACTTATAAAAAATAAAAAATAAATCTTAAACCTTAAACTAAAAAAAAACCTAAAACTAAAATAAAAATAAAATAAAGAAAATTAAATTAAAATTAAGCTAAACTAAAATAAACTAAACTAAAATAGATAGAACCTCAACTTAAACCTAAAATAAACTAAACATAAACTCTAAACTAAATAAAATAAAAGAAACTAAAAGTAAACCTAAACCTAGACTAAAAAATAAAATGTAAAAATAAACCTAAAATAAAATCTAATCCTAAACCTTAAAAAATTAAATCAAAACCTAAACCTAAAACTAAACTAAAAAATAAACATAAACCTAAACCTAAACCTAGAAAATAAACTAAATTGAACAACCTACACCTAAACTCTAAACCCTAAACCCTAAACTAATACCTAAACCCTAAACCTAAAACCTAAACCCTAAAACCTAAAGCCTGAACCCAAAAATAATAAAATAAAAATATCCTAAACCCTAAACCCTAAAAAAGTTAAAACCTAAACTTAAACTAAATAAAACATAAAAATAAAATAAATAAATAAAACTAAAATAAAATAGAATAAATAAAATAAAATAAAATAAGAACATAAACTAAAGCCTAAACCTTAAGAAAAAATAAAATAAAAAATACAGACTAAACTAAAATAAAATAAATAAAAACCTAAACTAAACTAAAAAAAAACTTAAATAAAATAAAACCTAAACCTAAAATAAAAAATAATAAACCTAAAATATAATAAAATAAAAACTAAATGAAAATATAAACCTAAATAATAAACGTGAAAATAAAACCTAAAACTAAATAAAAAATAAAACCTAAACCCTAAACTAAAAAAAACCTTAACCTTAAATAAAAATAAAATAAACCTAAACCTTCACTAAAATTAACTATACTAAAATAAATAAAAAACCTAAACCTAAACATAAACTTTATAAAATAAAATAAACTAAAAATAAATTGAACCCTAAACTAAAAAATACAACCTAAAAGTAAACTAAAATAAAAACCCAAAACCTACACCTAAAGAAACAAAATAAAAACCTAAACCTAAGACAATAAAATATAAACCTAAACCTAAACCTAAAAATAAAAAAAGAAAACCTAAACCTAAAAAATAACTAAAACCTAAATCAAAATCTAAACTAAAATTAGAATTAAATAAATAAACTAAATATAAAAAATCTAAGTCAATATAAAAAATAAAATAAATAAAAAATAAACTAAATAAACCTAAACCTACTAGTTTACATAATTAAAAAAAATTATAAAATTCAAAAATTCAAAAAAATTAAAAAAACATCTAACCCTAAACCTTAAACTCTAAACCTCGAACCTACTACCCTAAACCCTAAACCCTAAAACCCTAAACCCTAAATTTTAAACCCTAAATCTTAATCCTAAACCTAACTAAACCTTAACCCATAAAAATACCTAAACCTAAACCTAAATCCAACCCTAAACTAACTACATTAAACCCTCATAAAACCTTAAACCCATATTGGTGGACTCTAACTACACTTCCAAAAACTCTACATTTTGGCAAAGGTTGGACAAGATTTTTTTTTAATGCTCATTAGATAACCCAGTGGCCTACTATTTCTATTGATCACTTAAGAATAAGCTTGTTTGAGCATGCTCCTCTTCTGGTTTCTATTAAAAATAGTTATAATAGATTAAAAAACTCCTCTCCTTTTAGATCTCATAACATGTGGATTTAGCATATTGATTTCTTTGTTGTTCTTTACATTAATAATTGGGATGATGATGGTTTAAACTTAAAGACTTAAACATTTTGCATTGTTTTAAAACCATTTTGATAATATTAAAGACTTGGAAAATTTGGTTTATTACCTATAAGTGTCTATTATCCCTTCAAAGTTTTGGTTTGACGAAAGATAAGCAATTTATAAACATGGAAGAGACTTACTAGCAAAAGTGGCTGGCAACATATTGGATAGTGATAGAATACTAGATATTTCCATGCTTTGGTTAACAAAACAAGAGCTTTCAATAATATTCTAAAATTATAAATGACCAGGAGATTTTGGAGAATAATGAGATTAAGGATTTGGCTATTAATTAGAAATATGCTTAATAAGAAATATGCTATTTCTAATTCTCAAATTCCTTCTATTATAAATAATAATGATAATGATTTGCTTACCTTGGTGCCTAATGAAGAGAAAATTCTTAAAGTTTTTAATAGCATGAACATCTTCTATTGGTCTGAGGGTTTCACTACTCAATTTTTTGAAATGTTGGTTTATCATTAAAATGATTTGATTGAGGCTATGATTGACTTTTTAATGGTAATCCTTTTCCCAAATATTTTTTAGTACTTCTATCATTCTCATTCCAAAGAAAGATAACCTAGATTATTGGTGTGATTGTAGACCTATTAGTCTTTGCACCTTCTTTAATAAGCTGATATCCAAAATCCATACCAACAGACTTAATCCTTTACTTAATATACTTATCTCTCTCAACCAATCTAGTTTTATTAGAGGTAGATCTATTTTTAATAATATTTTACTTTCCCAAGAATTAATTCACGATCTAGACCCCAAGACTAGAGGAGGCCACATTCTTTTCAAACTTGATATTACCAAAGACTTTGATAATATCTCTTGGGATTTCCTTTGCCATATTCTATATTAAATTGTGTTTTCTAAAAATTTATTTTTCTCATCAAAAATTGTATCATAATGCCTTATTTTTGATTTTGTTTAATAAGGAAGCTTTGTGCTTCTTTCCCTCTTCTCATGGCTTAAGACAAGGGTATTCCTTATTTCTAGATTTATTTATTATTGTTGTTGAGTACTTATCTAGGAGCATCAATGACTTATTCTTAAATAATCCTAGTACATATTACGGAACTCTTGGTGGTCTCCCTATTTCCCATCTAATTTTTGTTGATGATTTCATCATTTTCTGCAATACTTCCATTCATCACATCGACCATCTTAAGAATTTTTTAAATAAACTTGGTAAAGAAAGTGGCCTTTCTATCAATGATAACAAAAACTATTTTATCATGTACTCTAACATCTCAAATAATAATATCAATCAAATCCTTCATATCACAAATTTTAGACATCAACACTTACCTCTTAAGTATTTGGGTGCTCCACTCTTTAAAAGCCCGAAATGGTCCAATCTCTTTGATGAGAAAATTCAAAAAATTTCAAATAAAATATATGTTTGGGAATTCCATTTACTATTTTTTGGTGGTAGGCTCACTATCCTTAAAAGCACTCTCAACTCTATGCATCTTTATTTGATTCAAACCATTATTCCACTTAATGCTACTCTTATCAAAATTGATCGTTTGCTTAACAAATTTTTTTAGGGCTCTAATAATTCTTTTATAAGAATGCATTAGGCATCTTGGCATAAATGTTGTGGTTATTTTGGTGAAGGTTCTTTTGGTTGTAAACCTATCCGTGAAGCTATCACTGCTTTCTCTCATAAACTCTGGTGAAGTTTTAGAAAGAATGATAGCCTTTAGGCTAATTATATGATGAAAAAATTTTGTTAAGGTAAACACCCTCTTAACTGTGCTTATAAAGTTGGTGACTCTCTGGTCTGAAAAAGGCTTTGTTCCATTAAATGGGTGGCTGAATCATTAATTTCTTGGGGTATCCAGTCGGGATCTTCTTTCTTTTGGCAAAACAATTAGATTGGCAATGGTTCGATTGACACCCAATTATGTACGCACTCTACTACTGCTATCAAAATTTAATTCTTTTTTGCTTAATAATAATTGGAATGAAAAGAAACTTGATAACTATATCCCTACTTCTCTTTTTGACAACTTTAAAAATATTCCTGTTACTTCTAGCAAACCTGATCAAATTCTTTTTAAACTTTCTCATAATGGTGATTTTGTTCTTAAAATGGTTTGGAACTTTATTACAGATAAACTTCAACCTTCTAAAATTTTTATTAAACTTTGGAACAATATCATTCCCATTTCTTATTCAGTTTTAGCTTGGATGATTTTGAATAACTATATTCCTATGGACTCTTTACTCTAGACTAAAGGGTTTTGTTTACCTTCAAAGTGTTATTGATGCTTTCATATTGAAAATGTAAATCATGTCTTTATCAATGGAGCTAATGCTTCTAAATTATGGTTTTGGTCTGATGATTTATTTAATACCAACTATTTTCATATCTCTCTTTATTTATAGCAACTTGTTGAAGCCTATTTCAAAAACACTGTGAAAGGTCATATAAAAGTTTTAATTGCTATTACCCTTGTCTGGTTCATCTAGATGGATGTGTATGATGCTAAATATTATGGTATTCCTATAAACCATAAAAGGATCATGGCTAGAACTAAAGAAAAAATTCATGCTCTTTTTAATGACAGTCTTATAAGTAACATTAATTTTAGAGGTTACAAATTTGCATCTGAAAAATTAGGTATCATTCTGCATGATCTTGACCCTCATAAAGGTGCTAGAATTGTTTATTGGATAAAACCTAAAGATAATGTGATTAAAGTTATTGATGGTTACATTACTTCCAATAAATATGGCTGTGGTGGTATCCTTAGAGATTCTAAAGGAACTATCATTTGTGCTTTTGCCCACCCTCTCAAGGCCAATTAAGTTCTCTTTGTTGAGCTTATGGTTGCTAATAAAGCAATCGATATTTGTTTGAATAGAGGTTTCCTCAACATCTAGATTGAAGTTGATGCTTCTTGCGTTTTGATTTCCTTAATTCCTATAAAAAAGGGAATGCTGAATTATTTTATCTTCTTAATCATGCTAAAGTTTTTCTTTCTCAAGTTTCTTTTAAATTTTTCACATCCTTCATGAAGGTAATGCTTGTGTTGATTATTTAGCTAATGTTAGTGTTAACTTGACTGAGTTCACTTTATTTGACAACCAAACTTTGCCTAATTTATTAAGAGGATTGGTTAATATGGATAATACTGGATCGCCTTATCTCATATTATAATTTCTTTGAATGGTTTTATCCTTTTTTGATGATCTTTTGTTTTTTTTTGGCATTGTTAAACTATCTTTGGTTTATGGTCAACTTCTAATTTTCCCTCTTCAATTTTTGGTTGTTTTCTAGCTTGGTTTATGCTCCCATATGATTTTTGTTAGTGCAGCCTAGGGTGTTTTGTTTTTTTTTGGTGGTTAGCTATCAGTGGGCTTTTTATCACTATTTCCTATTTCCTTCTTTTGGGTTGCAGCTTTGGCTGGTGCAAGAATTTCCATCTGTAAGGGTTTTGCCTCTTTTCTAGCCTCCCTACAAATCTATTATACCTGGTGGTGGACTATGTTGGCTACAGGTTGGATGGCAATTTTTGTTATTTGGGTTAGTTGGATGGTTGTTTTGGGTGGTTTATCTCTTGCTTGTTTTTGGCTTGGAGGAGGTGGTTGGTAGCTGTTATTTGCTCTATTTTATTGATTGGGGTTTGGTGGTTGTTGGGACTGTTATTGGTTGGATTTTTTTGGTTATGGGTTGGACCTCCTCTTGTAATACTAAGTCTTTGGGTTTGGGTATTATTTTGAAATGGCGGGTTGATGGTTGTTGTATGGCTGTTATTGTGCCCTGGCTACTATTTTTTTTGTGTGCCTTTCTTGAGTTATTTATGTTATTTGGCTAGTTCTTTGTCTTACTGGGCTATGTATCTTTCTGTCTTTGGCCAATTTTTCTACCCTTTCGGATTGGTTTTTCTTTTGCCTCGATTGGGTTTGGAGGCTGTTATTTTTCTCTTTGCCTTCCTCGGCTAGTTTGGATGCTTTTGGCTTGATAATTAGATTTAGTCTTGATACTTATGTTTTTGGGTTTGATGACTTGGATCTTCTTCTATTGAGGTGGTTCACTAGGAGGATTAGTTGGATAGCTATTTGGACTATTTGTTTTGGCTAGTTGGATTGGTTGGAGGAGTGCTATCTATTTTTTTTTGCTTATTTGCTTTAGAAAATTACTGGTTATGTTTCTATGATTTTTTTCTTCTGGTTTCTTCTTGCTTGGTCTCATCTCTCTTGGTTGTAAAAGAACACCCTCTTCCTGCTGGGATGGCAGCATTGCTCCCCACCCCTCTTACTATTAGGCTGGATTTTTTTGTTTGGTGGCTGGAGGATCTGAGCACTTATGGTCTTCCTTTTAGGTCTTATCTATCTCTTTTTAGTGTTGTTACCCATATCATGATGTTTGCTCATCTTGAATTGGTTATTCTCATTTGGTGGTGGCTCTGGTGGTTCTCCTTCTTTTCTTACTATTGCGGGTTGCTTAACCACTATCTTTTAAGCTTGAATGTTTTGGTGGATTGGTGGTTGGCTGCTATATTTACTATTTTGAGGATTTTACAGGCTTGTTGGAGGACCATCTTTGGATTATGTGTGACACGAGGTATGCTCGCAATGATGGCCTTGATGTTTCCTACTCTTTCTTCTTTTGGCTGGTAACGTTATATATAAGTGTGACCGTCTTGCTCCTTGAGATGATTGTAACTGAGCCTGAGCCATTTTTTACTTTACTCCTTTTATCTTCTCTTACTCTTTATGCTTGATTAATTATACTCATCCTTTCAAAAGTATGTTGTAGATTTCTTTTATAGGCTGGAAGACTCTTTTAGGTGGATCTTACTGGCATCAAAAGGACTAGATGAAGTTGGTTGTTGCTTACATGGATTTTCTTTTGTTGTTTATTTGGCTACTTTTCTTTTGCTTTCTTTCCTTAATTAATGTAATAGTTAGAGAGTTTATCTCTTTAGGACTTATTGTATCTCTTTGAGGATTAGCTTAGAGATTTACTCACTTTAAGGACTTTGTACCTTTTCTTTATGGCAATAAAATTTCTCTGATTTTCTTAACAAAAACAAAAAACCCTAAACCCTAAACCCTAACCCTAACACTAAACCTTAAACCCTAAACGCAGAACCTTAAACCTTAAAACCCTAATCCTTAAACCCTAAACTAACCTTAAACCTGAAAAACCCTAAACCCTAAACCTTAAACCATAAACTAACCCTAAACCCTAAGCCATAAACCTGAAAGGCCTAAACCCTAAAATCTAAACCCTAAACCTTAAACCCTAAACCCTAATCTAACCCAAAAGTTCTCTCTGCTTCATCTGATGAGCTTGGGACTTCTCTTGAGGTATTTTTCCTTTATTTAGGTAATCCATGAATGGTTTCCCCCAATCTAACTCCTCATCCTTCTTGGCAATGGCAACCTCCCCTTCAAGAGAGTGCTTTTTGATGAGTTCAATATTAATAATTGATAAGACTTGTCTATTTTGGATCTTTATTGATATGAACCATCCTTTGGACAGGCCAACTCCTTGGTAAGCTTGGCTAAAACATACACTATGGTGTTTTTTCCTCAATAAATCTTATAAATTATAACCTCTGGGATTCGGGACAACAACTCCATGGTGTACTTGTGGTAGTGATGGAGCTTGGGCTTTATAACCTTATATGACCCAGTAATTTATTTGATAACTAGCTGAGAATACCCTAAGATGTTGATGTTTTGGATGCTTAGAGTAATGGCTAACTCTAGATTGGCAATCAAAGCTTCATATTTGGCTTCGTTATTGGTGCAGGGATTGGACATATGATATGAGAATCTCATCACATCACAGTCTAGAGTTAAGAGAACTATTCCTACCCTTGGCTTTCCTGGAATAGTAGATTATGATTCTTGTCCTCTTTGAGAGGAAGTTGCACCATCAAAGTACATCTCCCAGCAGTAAATGCTAGTATCCCCTAAGTTCATGATTTGTTCATTAGGGAGATCATCACTAAGTAGAGAGTCACCAGAAAGTAGGTGTGCTGCTAAGAAATTTGCTAGCGCTTATCCTTTCATCGCATGGAGGGATACAAAGAAAATGTCAAACTGTAAGATGATCATGGACCATTGTGCCAACCATCCAGATAGTGTCAGTCGTGTCATTAGATACTATAGTGGATTGATCCTAGAGATTAAGTTCACCTTATTTGGAAGCATCTTGTGTTGTTGCTTTGGGATGCAAAGATTAAAGCTAGGCAATGCTTCACTATGGGTGGATAATTAGCCTAAGCTGGGATTAGATGATGGCTGAGGTAGTAGAGTGTGTTTTCCATTAGCTTGGGTCAACAAAGCACCAAGGGAGTCATCTAATGCAACAGTGTGAAGAATGAGCTGCACTTTTGGGATAGGCTACTAATTGGTGTCATTAAGTAATGTTTGATATCTTCAAAGGCATGCACACACTTATCATCCTACTTGAACTTGGCATCCTTTTTGACAAGTGTTGAGAATGGATGACATCTTTACGATAGGTTGGATATAAAGCATCTTAGATATGTCAATTTCTCTTGGAATGATCTGAGTTGAGTTAAATTTTTTGGGGGTGGCATTTCTAATATCACCTTGATCTTCTCTAGATTGATTACAATTCCCTGTATTAAAAAAGGAATTTGTTTGAAGCTACTCTGAATGCACACTTCAGGGGGTTCATTTTGAGGTTAAATTGTCTTAATTATTTGAAAAGTACTCTCAAGTCAAAGGTATGGCCTTCCTTTTCTCTACTTTTGATGATCAACATGATGATGAATGAATGAGTTACTCGAAGATTGAGTCAACTTGGTATGTAGCACCGGCATTTTAAGTGAAGGGCATGGCCTTATAGCAATAGATTCTGATCAGGGTTCTAAAACTAATATTTTTTTATCTTCAGGAACCATCTTTATTTGGTTATATCTAGATGAGCCATCCATGAAAGAGAAGACCGTATGACATGAGGCAATGTCCACCATCAGCTCCAGGATTGGTAGTGAAAATTCATCTTTTGGACATGCTTTATTTAAATCCATAAAATCGACGCATATATGAATTTGGCCATTCTTTTTCTTAATTGGGATAATGCTGGCTAACCAAGTAAGGTATTTTCTTTAAATGAAGCATTGATCAATTTCTTGACTTGAAATGACACATTGTTACATGTCTAATCGCATGTGTCTAGGAGCTTGCTTGATAGGGTTAGCGGTATTGCTAGTTTATGGGCTACATGAGCCAATCTAGTCATCTTCATAACTCCATGCAAAGTGGTCCTTAAATTAATAGCTAATAAAGTCATTGGTTTCAATTTCATTCAATAAAGAATTGATGTATGTAGAGTGGTTCTTCTTGGCTCTAAGTTGATTTCTTTGAGCTAGTTGATGGTTGACTAAAGTACATATTTGACTTAAAAATCATTTAGATCATCTAAAGTTTCTAAGCACAACTACTCATATGAGTTAATTTGATTTGAAAAGAAATTATCAATTCCAAATGATTGGTGATGACTAAGCAGTAATCATCATAATCAATTGGAACCACTGCACCAAATCTTAGTCCCGATCTTGTTTGAGAGCATTTGCGTTTATTCTTACATATTCTTTTGAAGTAGTCTGACCTGTCCTTTGACCAAATATGTGGGATTAACCCTTTCTTTGCTAAATTATGAACACAGGATAATTACTAATCAAAAGATAATTCTATTAAATTTTTTTAGGAATCATCCTCAAGTTCTACATCAACTTCTTGAATTGAGGATGATGCTTCCAGAAAGAACCTCTAAGTCTTCACACCTGTGGATGACTTATGGACTTCCTCAACTACCAAGCCCTCAACTTTTTGAGAGGAAAGTGGGGTTAGAGCAAATGTTCCCAACTAATGCCTAGCTTATTCACATATAGACTTCGATACACTTATGCTTTACTTTGGAACTAGGTATTCATTGCTATCTAGCTCAAGTGTCATCTCCAAGAGAATCTACTACTGAGAAGAGCAGACTGGTGTGCTAAATGCATAAGACTCATCCTATGAACTAGATTCTAAGTCTATTTGGATAGCAGATGTACACCTTGTAGCTGGGACATATCTTCTATTGGGTGGCCAATAAGGAGATTTTCCACCTCCTGGAACTGCCTCTAAACTAGCCTCTTCATCTACCAGGTGGAGGTCAAGTCATCCTACCCATATGTTTGAATGGAGTAACGAACTATGTGTGGAATCTAATGTCAGGCTCCACTTCCTCCTCCAAGTCTATTTTTGCTCCCTTTTATTTTCTTTTTTACTTTCTTTTTTCTTTTCTTTTTTTTTTCTCTTCCCTTTTCCTTTTTTTTTCTTTTATTTCTAAACTTTGGCCAAGTTTATGAGAATAGACTTGTTGATTTTGAGGGAGGTAGTAAGCTGCATCGTCATATATGCCGACCTCATGAACTGTAAATGGCTTGAGATCTCTTTTAACATAGTAGACAGTCCCACCTCTAAAAAACTTCATACACTGATGTAGAAATGATGGAACTATGATGTTCTCATGTATTCATGTTCTCCTAAACAAAGCGTTGAAAGATGTATTCGAGTCTATAATGTAAAACTTGGCTTCGGTCTTTCAATCATCTATCTTCAAGGGCAACACTATGAGCCTGAGGCCTATTGACCTCACTTTTGGAGTGTGGATTCAATCTTCTCATCTTAGACTTAGAAATCTTCTAGACACTAAGACTTCCCTATTCATAAGATACTTTTAACAATTATTGAAACACTTAACCTAAGCCTAAAGACTTAGAATGGTTAACCATAAGATTAGGTTATGCCATAGGGATTATGATAATTGACTTACTCTACAAGCCAAATCCAATCCGTGTTCACCTTCTCAAACCAAACCTCAAGTTCAATTCAAACATCAAATCCAAATCCAAATCCAATTCCAAATTCCAAAACCAAATGATTGAAGCCTATGATCAAATCCAAATTTGAAACCCTTCTTAAGCCATATGACCTATCCCATGGACTTAGCCAAATCTTAATCCAAATCAATCCAAAATCAACTGATTTTCTCATAATCAATTTATATCTTCAATCATCCTCCAAAATATAAATCAAATCTATATTCCAATGATCAAAACTAAATCAACTAAATCA
Organism: Cymbidium sinense; assembly: GCA_021442155.1. Classification (NCBI taxonomy): domain Eukaryota; kingdom Viridiplantae; phylum Streptophyta; class Magnoliopsida; order Asparagales; family Orchidaceae; genus Cymbidium; species Cymbidium sinense. The sequence goes on from CM038231.1 coordinate 24,022,940, forward strand.
AATTAAACTAAAACCCTTCCTAAGCCATATGACTTATCCATGGACTTAGCCAAATCTTAATCCAAATCAAGTTAAACTCAATTGATTTTCTCCCAAATCAATCATATTTTCAATCATCTTCAGAAATTTAAATGAAATATACATTTAAATGATTAGAACTAAATCAAACCAAATCAAAATCCAAACTTAAGCCACATGACCAACTCATGGACTTAGCCAAATTTCTTCATTCAAAACCCAAATTCAATTTATTTTCTCATGAATCAATCATACCTTCAATCATATTCACAAGTATAAATAAAATCTATAATCATCAAGCCAAACCAAAATCAACCCAAGTCAAACCCAACTTAACTATTTTGACTTGAAATGTTCAAATGAACCTAAACCCATTTGAACCCAAGCTAATTACAATTGAATTTATATATCAATCCCAAATCCATATATAAACTCAACTAAATCAAACTCAACCCAAAATCAAGCCAACTAACCCCAATTGGTCTACTTGACCCAAAGTGGCCAACTTGACCTATTTGAGCCAAGTTCTAATCCTACCCAAATTAGATTGAACCAAGCCCATCAAAACCTCCCATCATGATCATTGATCACCCTAGGTTGATCAGTTGTAACAAATTGGGTCAAACAAAGTCAACTTGGTCATTTTACCAAGTCAGCCACTTAACCTATATGAACTTAAACTAGCCAAATTGCAACCTAAGCCAAATCCATTGAAACAAATGATTCATACCAAATCAAAATTAATATTTGAATATGACTTGACCTTCAATTGAGTCAAACCAAACCCAATTGGCCCTCTTTACCCAAGTTGACCCAAATTGACCTAAAAGACCAAATTGGGTCAAATTAAAATATAAACTGAATTGTTTGCAACCAATGGCTCAAGTTCATTCTAAATTGATTGTTGAACTTGACCAATGCCATGATTGGACTTAATTGAACCCAATTAACCTACTTATCACAATTTGACCTAAAGGTTCAAGTTAGCCTAAATCAAAAACAAATCCAAATTAATTGAAACCAAAGCCTACAATCATCTTCAATCAGTCAACTAAACCCAAATCAACACCCAACCCAAGCCAATTTGGCCAATTTGATCAAACTGGTCAACTTAACCCATTTGACCCAAATAAATTCAAATGAGCCAAAATCAAATCTAAGCCAAACTAAACCAAACCAGTTGAACCAAAACATCCCAAATGATTATATGAACTTGACCCAACCCTTGGTTTGACCCAATTGTACCAATTGGTCAACTTGACCCAACCTAATCCAATTTGACCTAAATGAGTCAAATTGAGCCAAACTTAACCAAACCAACTCCAACTGACTTGAAATTTGGGCTAACCCACTTTTGGCTCATTTCAAATATGCTCAAATCAAATCCAATGCCAAATGATCATTCTACCCTTGGGTCAAGGGCATCACATGAGACAAATCACCCATGTAAGTGGTCATTTCCATTCCTTGGCCACTTGGTAATCGCCCAATGGTCTACCTAGGCACCTAGGACACTGCTCAACCTAATCCAAGGGGTTGTTGGGATAGCCATGACCCATGGGAGGTGAAATCACCTCACCCTCCCCATAGGAGCATTTGAAACCCATAACAAGAAGCCAAACTAGATCCCACCATCTGATCAAGATGAGGGGTGGTTGGAGGGTATACACCTCCTCATTTCCACTCAAACACTCATACATATCATTCCTTAGAGCCCTAGCTACTCGAAGAAGAGACACTAGAATAGTTCACTAAGTTCCCAAGCTCATTCCTCGATCAGAAAATGCCATTCATGTCCATCCTGAAATAATACACTCCCATTTTTGACCTAACTTCTCCACATCTCCATCAAACTCAAATTAACTTTGCACGCACCTTCCCTAGGCCTCGTCGAGCAAGAACAAATCATCTCCAAGCTTCTCGAGCTCTAGAGGTGGGACTTCGATCAAAGTCAAGCTCCAAATCATCAATTAGTGGCCTTCCGAGCAAACGTTGAGGAATTGATCTAATTGCTGCTCAATAGAGCTTCATCTCTGCTAGATGAAGTTTCTTCAATTGTTTGAGCCCCCAGTATTAATCTTCGGTGAGGTATGCTTCCAAAATAGATCCTTAGCTAAAAATGGGTTGGAGATTTTTGAAGAAAACTTGTATATCATGTGTTCTTGACCAATGGATCCCCTCTGATCAATGTCGTGAAGGTGTGGGATGCTTTTGGAGTTGATCCGAGCTCGGGTAAGCTCTAATCAAGTGAGAAATGGCAGATAAACTCCATGCTATCTCACTCGCATAATGTTAGATCAGGCACTATTTATTTCGCATGATCAGAATGGATGGTTGTGATTAGATCTACTAGATCGATTTGATTTAATCTTATTAAGCTTTAGGATTAATCATAGCAGTTTGATACGGATGGAGGATGAAAAGCACCGCGCCACCGAGTCAAATAAGTTTTATGTAGCTAATTTTGAGCCATTAATAGGCTTAATTAGGCTTTATAAAGCTTAATTAATCATTTTAATTTAAAGTTCTAAAAATCTTAAAAAATTATAAAGAAATAAAAAATGGAAATAAATACTAATTTTAAAGGTATTTTAAGAGAATTAATTAAAAAATGATCTTAACTAATTTTGAATTAAGGTTTAATTTTAAATTAATTAGCTTAATTACATATTAATTACATGAGTAATTAATCTCAAATTTTGTGAGTTAATTTAATGGGATGACTGACACCCATGATTTTCTTGGGATTTTTGCTCACTTAATTAAATAAAATGACTAATTAAACCTTACCCGCTATTTTAAGTTAATTAATGATTAATTAATATGATGAATAATAATAAATTGGTTAATTAAGTTTATTAATCATTGTTTAATAGTATGTGAACTAAAGAATAAGGTTGGGACCCCTTTCTGGAAGTTCATTTCACCCTTTTCTAAAATGAAATTAATTAAAATTTAACTAATTAATTAAATCACTTAATAATATTAAAATCTTAATCACAAAATTAATTAATAAATCATGATCTTTAGGTGTTTAATAACCTAAAGTAGTTTAATGAAATTATGGTTAGTCCACATGTGTGGGAAAACCATAAGAGTAGTTTAATTAAGTCCCAATCTAATTAATTAATCATGAGCCAATTGCATTAGGCCCCTTTATTTCCTAGATCAGTAAGTTTATTTTTATGCATATCATGTTGGCTCATAATTATTTAGTTATTTACTTTAAGGTGACATTAGTAAGGGTAATTAATTCATCTTAAGGGTTCAACTTAATTAACCCATAAAATCAACTTAATTACATTTCCTTAAATTGAATCAAATCACTAATGTGGAATGGGTTTAAAATAGCGATGATTTCTCTTCTCCTCTAAATCAAATCAAATCCAAAACTTAATTAATAAAGAAACTTTAGTTTGCTTTAAATAATCTTATTTGATTTAATTGTCCTTAAAAACTAGTTTGGTTGAATGAATCACATGCTTATATTTGATAGTCCTTTTTCCAATCTTGTTAAATTTGGTATGCCATTTGAATTCATGCATCCATCTTTTTAAAACCAAGTAAAATAAAATGGATTACCTTTATGTAAGCTTGCATGTGTTGATTTATTTTAATATATGCATGGCTATTATCACTATTAAATCTAAATATATTTTTCAAAAGCTTATAAATGAATAATAATATGTGTTATGATGCTAGTTATAAATACATAAGAAATGCATGTGCTTATAGCTTAAGTGTATGAATGTTGAGTTATTTTTCCTCTATTCATGTATTGATTTATATAGGATTGAATGGTAATGGGTAGATAGTATAGACATCCTGGGAGCACAAGGCTTTAGCTAGACCCAAGGAGGTCATTTGATTACCTCACTTCCCTAAGTTATTACTTGGTTGATGAAATCATAAAGATGAAATATTGAATCTGAATCTGTTCTTCATTAAAATTAAAAAAAAAAATCAAAAACCCTAAATCCTAAACTAAAACCTGAACCCTAAACCTAAACCCTAAATCGAAACCCTAAAACTCCTAAACCATAAACCCTAAACCCTAAAACCTAAAAGCATAAACCCTAAAACCCTAAACCCAAAACCCTAAACTCTAAACCTAAACCCTAAACCCTAAACCCTAAACCCCAAAGCCTAAACCTAAACCCAAAGTAATTAAATAAATTAAAAAAATAATTCTAAACCCTAAAACCTTACAAACCTAAACCAAAACCTAAACCCTAAGAATGATTAGAACCTTGATGGAAGGAACATCACGCCAACCAAAGCTTAGTCTAGATCCGCCATGGGGAAGGCGAGGCGGCTTATTATGGGTGGGGATCCAAGATGCGGTGGATATGGAGGTGGTCGAGTGTGGATTATTATGGAGGAGGGAAGAGCACGAGGTTGCTTGGTGGTCGAGGGAGAGATCAAGGATATCCGGTGGATCTCGCTACTGAGAGGTGAGTTGCTGATGGGAACCAGAAACTTGTGATCCAATCCGCTATGGAACTGTGTCATTATAGTAGAGACAAATCTAGTTATCTATAGTTTTTGATTTGCTCAATGCATGCTCATTTTTTATCTATGCCTTAGAAAACTTGGTGTGTTATTTGGTTGATGAAATTGAAAAGAAGAAATGTTGAATCTGAATTTATTCTCTGTTAAAAAGAACCATAAACCTTATACTAAAACTTGAAACTTAAATCTAAAACCTAAACCCTAAACCCTAAATCCTAAACTAAATCTAAACCTAAACCCTAAACCCTAAACCCTAAACTCTAAAATAAACCATAAACCCTAAACCAAAATAAAAAAAAATAAACCTAAACCTAAATACTAAACCTAAAAAATAAAAATAAACTAAACTATAAACTAAACCTAAACCTAAAAACCTAAACCCTAAACTAAAACCCTAAACTTAAACCCTAACTTAAACCTAAACTAATCCTAAACCTAAACTAAAACCTAAACCTAAACCCTAAACCCTAAACCTAAACTTAAACTAAAGTCCTAAACCTTAAACCTAAGTTTAACATTAAACCTAAACCATATACTAATCCTAAACCCTAAACTAACCTTAAACTAAAAACCTTAAATCCTAAAAACCCTAAATCCTAAGGCCTAAACACTAAACCCTAAACCCTAAACCCTAAACCATAAACCCTAAACCCTAAACCCTAAATCCTAAAAACTTAAACACCTAAACCTAAACTAAATAAAACCTAAAAAAATAATAAATAAAAAATTAAAAAAATAAAAAAAAACTAAATAAAACCTAAAAATTAAATAAATAAAAAACCTAAACATAAACAAAATAAAATAGAAACCTAAACTAAACCTAAACCTAAACCTAAAATAAAAAATAAAGACTAAACTAAAATAAAAAAAAAGAAAGACCTAAACTTAACCAAAATAAAATAAAATAATCCTAAAAATAAAAAACCTAAACAAAACAAAAACTAAACGTAAAATAAAAATAAAGTAAACCTAAAATAAAATAAAATTAAAACTAAATAAAAACCTAAACCTGAAAAATAAACCTAAAAATGAATAAAAAATAATACATAAACCCTAAACTAAAAAAAACTTAAACTTAAAATAAATAAAAGAAAATAAACCTAAATGTAAACTAAAATAAGCTAAACTAAAATAAATAAAACCTAAACTTAAACCTAAAATAAACTAAAAATAAACCCTAAACTAAATAAAATAAAATTTACTAAAAATAAACCTAAACCTAAAAATAAAAACTAAAACCTAAACCTAAAAAATAAATAAAAAATAAAACTAAACTAAAAATAAACATAAACCTAAACATAAACCTAAAAAAATAAGCTAAAAGAAAAAACCTAAACTAAAATAAAGAAACCAAAAATAATAAACCAGCCTATAAAATAAAATAAGTAAAATAAATTAAAAATAAACTAAAACCCAATCCTATTTTAAAAAAATCCTAAACCCTAAACCCTAAACCCTAAACCCAAATCCTAAAACCTAAACCTAAAATCTAAACTAAACCTAAACCTAAACCTAAACCTTAAACCTTAAAGCCTACACCCTAAACCCTAATCTATAAAAACCATAAACCCTGAATCCTAAACCCTAAACCTTAAACTAACCTTAAACTCTAAGCTAACCTTAAACCCTAAATGCTAAACCTTAAAAACATTAAACCCTAAAGCCTAAACATTAAACTTTAAACTCTAAACCCTAAACCCGAACCCTAAACCCTAAACTCTAAAGCCCTAAACTCTAAAACGCTAAACCCTAAACCCAAAAACCCTAATGACTTGAAAACCTAAACTTAATAAAACCTAAAAATAAAATAAATAAATAAACCTAAACCTAAATAAAATAAAATAAAAATAAAATCAAAACCAAAACCATAACCAAAACTTAAACCTAAAAATAAGAAAAATTAAAAATAAAACTATAGTAAAATAAAATGAAGAAAAACTAAACTATATTAAAAAATAAAATAAACTTAACAATAAAAAACATAAATAAAATGAAAACTAAATGTAAAATAAAAATAAAATAAACATCGAATAGAATAAAATAAAAACTAAATGAAAACCTAAACCTGAAAAATAAAGCTAAAAATAAAACTTAAAAATAAATTAAAATAAAACCTAAACTCTAAACTAAAAAAAACATGCACCTAAAATAAAAATAAAATAAAAAAATACAATAAACCTAAATCTATTCAAGAATAAATAAAACCTAAACCTAAACCTAAAATAAACTAAACCTTAACCTCAACTTAAACTAAATAAAATAAAATAAACTGAAAAAAAGCCTTAACCTAAATTAGAAAATAAAACTTAAAAATAAACCTAAAATAAAAACATAATACCTTAGCCTAAAAAATAAAATAAAAACCTAAACCTAAACCTAAAATTAAAAAATAAAACCTAAACCTAAAAAATAAAAGAAAAAAAACTAAACTAAAAAATAAACCTAAACCTAAAACTAAAACTAAAAAATAAACTAAAATAAAAAAGCTAAACTAAAATAAATAAACCTAAAATAAATAAACTAAACTAAATAAAGATAAAAATAAACCTAAATAAAAATAAAAAATTAAATTAAATTAAATTAACTGAACTTAAACTAAAAAAACTAAATAAACATAAACACATTTACTTAATTTAAAAAAAAATCCTAAACCTTAAACCCTAAACCCTTAACCCTAAAAACCCTAAAAGCCCTAAACCCTAAACCCTAAAGCCTAAACAATAAACCTAAACCTCTACTATTCCTAAACCCTCCTAAACCCTAAACCCTAAACCACAAACCCTAAACATAAACCTAAAGTAACTAAATAAATTTAAAAATAAACCTATGTCGTAAAGCCAAATAAATCTAAACCTAAACTTAAACCCTAAGAATGGGCAGAACCTTGACGGCAGGAACATCACCATCAACCAGACTCGGCCTAGATCAAAGGAGTGAGGCAGAGAGTTATCGTAGAGTGGGGGGATCCGGAAGTGCTCATGGTGGTTGAGAAGTGGTGGTTATGAGGAAGAAGATGATGGAGAGAATGCGGTGGCAGGGAGAGATCGAGATATGATGGTGGATCCCGCCACGAGAGGCTGGGTATTAGAAGAGAAACTAAAGAATGGCCGATCCAATCAGCTACTTATGGAACTATGTCTTTATAGTAGAGATGGTTCTAGTTAACTAGGATTTTTGATTAGCTCTATGCATGCTAACTTTTGATCTATGTTATCATTTGTGTCTTAAAAAACTTGGTGTGTTACTTGGCTGATGAAATCGAAAAGAACAAATACTGAATATGAAATTATTCTCTATTAAATAAAATATCAAATAGCCTAAATCCTAAACTAAAACTTAAACCCTAAACCCAAAACCTCAACCCTAAACCCTAAACCCTAAATCCTAAAACCTTAAACCCTAAATCCTAAACCTACACCCTAAAGCCCAATCCTTAAACCCTAAACCCTAAACCCTAAACCCCAAACCCTAAACCCTCAACTAACCCTATACCCTAAACCCTAAACCCTAAACTCTAAAAATCTAAAAATCTAAACATAAACTAAATAAAGCCTAAAAATAAAATAAATAAATAAACCTAAACCAAAATAAAAAAATATAATAAAATAAAAACCTAAACAAAAACCTAAACCTAAACCTGAAAAGAAAACAAAATAAAACATAAAAACTAAACTAAACTAAAATAAATAAATAACTTAAACTAAACTAAAAAATAAAAAACCTAAATAAAATGAAAACTAAACCTAAAATAAATAAAAGCCAAAACCTTAAACTAAAAAAAACCTAAACCTAAAATAAAAATAAAATAAACCTAAACCTAAACTAAAATAAACTAAACTAAAATAAATAAAACTTAAACCTAAACCTAAAATAAAATAAACCAAAACCTAATTCTTAACTCTGAATAAAATAAAATAAACTAAAAAATAGACTTAAACCTAAACTAAAAAGTAAAACTTAAAATTAAACCTAAAATCAAAACCTAAAACCTAAACCTACAAAAATAAAATAAAAACCTAAACCTAAACCCAAAAATAAAAAATAAAACCTATACCTAAAAAATCAAATAAAAATAAAACTTAAAAAATAATAAACCTAAAGCTAAACCTAAACCTAAAAAATAAATTACAATAAAAAGCCTAAACAAAAATAAAGAAACTAAACTAAATAAAATTAAAAATAAACTTGAATAAAAATAAAAATAAAATAAACTCAAATAAATAAAATTAAACTAAATAAACCTAAACCTACTAGTTTACTTAATTTTAAAAAAAGTAAAAAAAAAAAACCCTAAACCCTGAACCCTAAACCTACAACCCTGAGCCTTAAAATCTATGCCTTAAAACTCTAAATCCTAAACACTAAACCCTAAACCTTAAACACTAAACCCTAAAACCCTAAACCATAAACCCTAAACCTTTATCCTTAAAACCTACAACCTTAAACTCTAAAACATATACCGCAAACCCTAAATACCAAACCCTAAACCATAAAACCTAAAAACCTAAACCTAAACTAAATAAAACCTTAAAATAAAAAAAGAAAAACTTAAAACTAAATAAAATAAAAAACTAATAACACAAAAGCCTTAATCCCACTATTGTAAGCTAAATCCTGCTCCATTATGTTCTATTATAAATTCATTTAATTCAAACATCTAAGATCATTTTTTAGGTCTACATCTACATTTCTTAACATACCGAAATCTAATGCATCTACTCTCCTAATCATCAAATGGTCGATGCTTATGTGGCTAAACCATCTAAGGAGACTCTCCCTAATCTTATCTACCACCTGAGTCGCTCCAACTTTTTTCCCAACATACTCATTTTGCATTCTATCTAAGGGTAAAGCCACTCATCCAAAGCATCCAGAACTTAACTTAGTCTTATGTTTCTCTTTATTAGCCAACATTCTACACCATAAGTCATTTCGTGTCTTACCACCATCTTATAAAATTTTCCTTAAGTTTAAGTGGAATTTTTCTATCACATAATAGTCAATGCATTCCTCCACTTCAACCATCCAACTTGAATTCTACTAATAACATCTCCATCTATTTCACCATCATTTTGAATAATAGAGCCTAAATATCTAAATCACTCACTCTTATTAATGACTTGATCGCAGTCTACCACTAAAACTTCTACAACTAAAATTACACTCCATATATTCAGTTTTAGATCTACTTAAATTAAAACCTTTAGACTCTAAAGTTGACCTCCATAATTTAAGTTTCTTGGAATCCTCTAGTCTTATCAACAAGAAGAATGTCATCAAGAAAAGCATACACCAAGGTACATCTTCTTGTAAATGCCTCGTAAGAACATCCATAATTAAAGTAAAAAAGATAAGGGCTTAATGTTGATCCTTTAATCCAACCCAAAATAGGAAAATATTTTGTCAATCCTCCTCGTACACAAGTAACAGTCTAGTATACATATCCTGACTTGAATATAATATTAACTTCTTCTCGCTTTAGAACTCTCCAAAGAACATCTCTTGAGACTTTATCATAAGCTTTCTAAATCAATAAATATTATATGTAGATCCTTCTTATTTTCTCTATGCTTCTCCATCAAACCTCTTAACAAATGTATAGCATCCATAGTAGATCTACCGCATGAAACCAAACCGACATGAGAAACTTCAGATCGTAACCTATGCTCAATTTCCTCTCCCATAATTTTAAAGTATGACACATTAACTTAATTCCTCTATAATTTGCACACTCTTGTGCATCACCTTTATTCTTAAATATAGGAACCAACAAACTCTTTCTCCACTCATCAGGCATCTTTTTAGTCTTTAAAATAACATAAAAAAGATTTGTAAGCCAAGAAATTCCTTGATCTCCTAAATAAACTAAAATAAAAAAAAATTAAACTAAAATTGAAAGCTAAACCTAAACTTAAATGTAAAAAATAAAATAATTTTAAAAAAAACTAAACTAAAATAAATTAAATAAAAACCTAAACTCCATAAATAAAATAAAATAAACCTAAAAAAACCTAAATAAAATAAAAACTAAATGCCTATTAAAAATAAAATAAACTTAAAGTAAAAAATTTAAAACTAAATAAAAACATAAACATAAAAAATAACCTTAAAAAAACCTAACAATAAAGAAAAAAAAACCTAAACCCAAAATTTAAAAAAAAAACCTCAAACTAAAATAAACAAAATAAACTAAACCTAAACAAAATAAGCTAAACTAAAATAAATAAAACATAAACCTAAACCTAAAATAAACTAAACCTAAATCTAAAGTAAATAAAATCAAATAAACTAAAAATAAACCTAAACCTAAACTAAAAAATAAAATCGAAAATAAACCTAAAACTTAAACCTAAAAAAATAAAATAAAAACCTAAACCAAAACCTAAAAATAAAAAATAAAACCTAATCCTAAAAAATAAAATAAAAATAAAACTAAACTAAAAAGTAAACATAAACTTAAATCTAAACATAAAATAAAAAAAATAAACTAAAATAAAGAAACATAAAATAAATAAACTAAACTAAATTAAAACATGAAATAAACCAAAATAAAAATAGAAAATAAAATAAACTAAAATAAATAGAACGTAAACTAAAAAAACAAAATAAATATAAACCTACCAATTTACTTAATTGAAAAAAAGGTCCCTAAACCCTAAAACCTAAACCCTAAATCTTAATCCCGAAATCCTAAACCCTTAACCTACAACCCTAAACCCTAAACCCTAAAAAACCCTAAACCCTAAACCTTAAAAAACTAAACCCTAAACTCTAAACTAATCCTAAACCCTAATCCTAAAACCCTTAACCCTAAACCCTAAGTAACCCTAATGCCTAAATCCTAAGCCCGCAAAACCCTAAACCTTAAAGCCTAAACACTAAACCCTAAACCCTAAACCCTAAACCCTAAACCCTAACCTTGAACCCTAAACCCTAAAACCCTAAACCCTAAAACCTCAAACCCTAAACCATAAACCCTCAACATTATACCCCACACCGTAAAAACCTAAAAAACTAAACCTATATCAAATAAAACCTAAAAATAAGATAAATGAAAAAACCTAAACCTAAATTAAATAAAATAAAAATAATAACATAAACAAAATGAAAAAATAAAAAACCTAAATAAAATAAAAACAAAAACTAAAATAAACCTAAAATAAAATAAAATAAAAACTAAAAAATAATTAAGAAAAACCTAAACCCTAAATTAAAACAAAAAACCTAAACTTAAAATAAAAATACAATAAACCTAAACCTAAGCTAATATAAACTAAGCCTAAACCTAAACCTAAACTAAATAAAATAAAATAAACTAAAAATAAACCTAAACCGAAACTAAAAAATAAAACCTAAAACTAAACCTAAAATAAAAACCTCAATATCAACCTGAAAAGATAAACTAGAAACCTAAACCTAAAGCTAAAAATAAAAAATAAAATAAAAATAAAACTCACCTAAAAATAACCAAAAATAAAAAACCTTAACTAAAATAAAAAACCTAAAATAAATAAACTAAATAAAATAAAAATAAAAAATAAACCTAAATAAAAATAAAAAATAAAAATAAACTCAAATAAATAAAAAATAAACTAAATAAACTAAATAAACCTAAACTGACTAGTTTACTTAATTTTTTTAAACAAAAAACCCTAAACCCTAATGGCTAAACCATAAAGCTAACCCTAAATCCTAAATTTACAACCCTAAGCTAACTACCCTAAACCCTAAACCCTAAACCCTAAACCCTAAGCCTTAAAACCCTAAACCTTAAACCCTAAAGCCTAAACCCTAAACTCTAATCCATAAATGCTAACCCTAACCCTAAACCCTAAAAACTAAACCCTAAACCCTAAACTAACCCTAAACCCTAAACACTGAACCCTGAAAACCCAAAACCCTAAAGCCTAAATCTTAAACCCTAAACATTAAAGTAAACCTAATCCCTAAACCCAAAATCCTAAATGCTAAACCCTAAACTCTCAAAACCCTAAACCCAAAAGCCTAAACATTAAACCCTAAACCCTAAACCATAATCCCTACACCATAAAAACCTAAGCCTAATCTAAATACAACCGATAAAGAAAATAAATAAAAAGCCTAAACTTAAATAAAATAAAATAAAACTGAAACTAAAACCAAAACCTAAACCTAAAAATAAAATAAAATAAAAAATTAAAATAAACTAAAATAAAATAAATAAAACCTAAACTAAACTAAAAATAAAAATTCTAAATATATTAAAAGTTGAAAATAAACTAAACCTAAAATAAAAGCTAAATAAAAACCTAAACCAAAATTATGAACCTAAAAATAGAACCTAAAAATAAATACAAAATAAAACATAAACCCTAAACTTAAAAAAGAAAAACTTAAGACTAAATTAAAAATAAAATAAGCAAAATAAAAGGAACTTAGACCTAAACTAAAATAGATAAAAGCTAAACCTAAACCTAAAATAAACTAAACCTAAACTAAATAACTAAAAATAAACCTAAACCTAAACTAAAAAATAAATCCTAAAAATAAACCCAAAATAAAAACCTATTCCTTAAAAAATAAAATAAAACCTAAAATAAAAAATTAAATATAAACATAAAAAATAAAATAAAAATAAAACTTAACTAAAAAATAAACCAAAACCTAAACGTAAACCTAAACTAAATAAAATAAAATAAGCTAAAAATAAACCTAAACTTAAACTAAAAAAATAAAACCTTAAACTAAACCTAAAATAAAAAACTAAAACTAAAACCTAAAAAAATGAAATAAAAACCTAAACCTAAACCTAAAAATAAGAAATAAAACCTAAATAAATAAAATAAAGGAAAAATAAAATTGAACTAAAAAATAAACAAAAATAAAAAACTTAAACTAAAATAAAAAACCTAAAATAAATAAACTAAACTAAATAAAAATAAAAAATAAACTCAAATAAATAAAAAATAAATTAAATAAACCTAAACCTACTGGTTTACTTAATTTTTTTAAATAAATCCCCTCAACCCTATATCCTAAACCCTATACCCTAAACCCTAAATAATAAAACTCTAAATCCTAAAACCCTAAACCCTGAACCCTAAATCCTAAAACCCTAAACCCTAAACCCTAAACCCTAAACATTAAAACCTACTACCCTAAACCCTAAACCCTAAACCCTAAACCCTAAACTAACCTTAAACCCAAAACCCTAAACTAACCCTACACCCTAAACCCTAAGAATGGGTAGAACCTTGATGGTAGGAACATCACCATCAACTAGGCTCGCCTAGATCTGGTGGGAGGGATGCGACAATTATCACAATGGTGGTGGGGATGGTGGTGTTAGTGGATATGGAGGTGGTGGTTGAGTAAGGGTGGGAGGAGTGGAGGAACGGTGCCCATGGTGGTGGCGAAAGAAGAGATCGAGGATATGATCTAATCTACTGAGAGGTGGGGTGGTTCAAATGGAACCGGAGAAATTGAAGAACATCATTCTGATACTTACAAACTTAAAGAGACTCTACTTATCTTGAGCTTTTGATTTGCTCTATGGGTGCTCATTTTTTATCTATGTCATCACTTGTGTCTTAGAAAACTTGGGGTTCTACTTAGTTGATGAAATTGAGAAGAAGAAATGTTGAATCAAAATTTCTTTTCTATTAAAAAAAACCTTAAACCCTAAACCCGTAAACCTTAAACCCTAAACCTTAAACTAAAACTTAAACCCTAAACCTAAAACCTAAACCATAAACCCTAATCCCTAAACCCTGAAACCTAAACATTGAAAAATCTAAACCATAAATACTAAACCCTAAACCCTAAACCCTAAAATTAAAACTTAAACCTTAAACCTAAAACTTAAACCATAAACCCTTATCCTTAAACCTGAAACCCTAAACACTAAAACCTCTAAACCTTAAATACTAAACCATAAACCCTAAACCCTAAACCCTAAACCCTAAACCCTAAACACTAAAACCCTAAACCCTATACCCTAACCCTAAAACCCTAAACCTTATGCCCTAAACCTTAAACCTTAAACCCTAAAACCCTAAACCCTAAACCCTAAAACCTACAACCCTAAACCCTAAACTAACCCTAAGCTAACTCTAAACTATAAACTAAACCTAAACGCTAACCTTAAACCCTAAACCTTGAATAAAGATGTCATTAGGAGTATATCTAAACAATGACATATTCCTAACATAGTTATGGTAGCTAAAGAAAATGTCTTCAAGAGACTTTTCCTTAACTATTAGAGATTTGAATACCCTAAACCCTAACCCTAAATCATTTTATAATACCATATATTATAGTATATTGTAGCATCATATATTTGAGAATGCAGTGATGTGTTTTTAGATGTTATAAGATATTTTGAAATATTTTAGTATATTATGGTATTTTGCCCTATAGTCTATATTAATATAAATCATAAAATACTGATTTAATAAATCAGATGATGAAATTTATTAAATTTGATGTGGGAATTAGGTTGTAGTACCAAAGGTGTGCAATTCCACTTATTGTCTAAAAAGTAAGATTTTATGTTCAAAATAAATAATATATGTTCTAGCATAGTATAGCATCACATATCATAATATATTATTCTGCACATTTTAAATTCTTTTAGTATTTTACAATCATGCAGTAGAGCCTACACTATCAATATTTATAAAAATGTTGATTTAGACTTTAAAATGGTGGAATTTGGCAAAATTCATGATAGGTAGAGCATGGCATCATAATATATTATTTCAATTTAAAATATGTAAGTGATACGAAAAAATATATAATTTTTTTGTTTAGAATAATTTTATGATTTTTTATCCCTTGTGATTTGATATGCAATATAATATAATATAATATAATATGTTATGGTGTATTATAATATAGGATGCCATAACATAGTGTAGCATCATGCATTATAGCATACTGTTATGTATTACTACTTGTTGTTTAGCATATTTTTTTTGCTATAGTATGATGTAATAGACTTTGTACTAGTATAATTCATAAAAATACTGATTTATAGGCTGAGATACTTGGATTTGGCCAAATTTAATTTAACCTTTAGGGAACATCTTTGGGGATTTGCTATTATGTGTCATTTAATCAAAAGAATGGAATTTTCCATCCAAAATAAATGTTCATTTTTCAACAAAATTTTATAATATTTTTGCTTAAAGTAATTCATTTTAAGGTGCATTGTAAGATAATATATTACATGAAATCATATTAAAATATAATGTACATAACAATAAAACTTCACACACACACACACACACACACACACACACACACACACACACACACACACACACATCAATAATATTATCATCACATATATATATATATATATATATATATATATATATATATGAATATGGTGGTGTGTTACTAAATGTTATTGAACATTTTAGTATGTTTTACTTTTGTTATAGTACATTGGGTCAAAACTCACAAAAATGTTAATTTGAAGGTTGAGATGGAAGTATTTGGCCAAATTCGCAGCACACACCAAGAAGCAACACCAAAATTATGCTATTTTGTACCATTTCTAATAGAAAATTAACAATTTTACATCCAAAATGAACATTATTCATATTTTGAGAAAATTTTATTATTTGTTCCTTTGAAGTGATTGTAATGAGGTGTAATGTTAGACAATATATTATATTATAGAAAATTATAATATAACATCATATATTATAATATAATATAGTGTGTTAATTCAAAGTATAATATGTTTAGCATGATATTGTACAGTTAGTTTGAGATTGCATAATCACAAATCATAAAATGTTAATTACAATGCTAAGATGATGTAATTTGAATGAATACATTATTATGCTTTTGGTTGCAACATTAAAGGCGTGTATAAGAGAAAAAATAAGATTTGCTGAGAATTCCATGTCAAGGACATAGAGGGAGATCTACTAGGGGATCAAACATTCATTGCACATGACATGTGAGGGTTCTATATTGAGGGCATAAAAGAGGAAAATCTGTTGGTGATAAGATTTGAATTTGCTTTGATTATATGATTTCTGGAAAATAGATTTATTGGGGATAAAAATATATAATCCACTAGGATTAAGTTTGAATCGACTTTAATTTGTTTTATTTTAATTGATGTGGAGGCATATCTGCTAGAGATATGGGCTCAAGTCCATTGGGGATCAGCTATGTGAACCTTCCACTAGGGAAGTAGGTTCGGTTTATCCATTGGGGATTGGGATTTGAGTTTTATTTTATAGATTTATTTGGGGATGTATCCACTGGGGATAACAGTTTAGTTGGATTTATTTGATTTAGACACTACTAGGGGAGTTGGTTTAATTTGGCTCTACTGGGGAGCTGAGTTTGAATTTGATTTGTTTGTTTGAATTATTTAAATATGATTTCAGAATCTACTCGAAGAAAGGTGTATTATAACTCCACTGAGGAAAATTAGATTGGGTTTTATTTAATCTAAGTTAATGTATGGACCCTATCATTGTGCGATGTACCCACTGAGAAGGGGCTATATTAGCCTTGACCTACCCCAGGTTTACAAATTGAAAGGGATAGTCTACCGGTTGTGGGGTAGGGCTAGCCGACCTAAGGGGTTGCCTTTTGGTGTGCAATGGCTATGCTAAAAAGAAGGCGTAGTAGACTTACATCTTCCAAAGTGAGGAACAACCAGTGGAGTGGCCTACTGGATGCACAATAAATCGAACCAAACCTAGGGCGATTACTGAGTGAATATCGTTGGGACTTATTTCAACTCAAAAGTAGTCAAAATCAATTTTATCTTAATTTCATGTGATTTGATATGGTTTATTTGGTTTAGTTTGACTTTTAACTGAGGGCATATATGCTGGGGATGTGAGCTCGATCAAATTTGATAGATTTAATTTAAGGACCATGTCAGTGTGCAATGGACCCACTGAGAAGGGGCAATATTAGACTTGTCCTACCTCAGATTTATAAATCCAAAGGGATAGTCTATTGGCCATGGGGTAAAGCTAGCCAAACTAATGGGCTTCCTTTTTATGTGTAATGGTTGTCCTAGGAAGAAGGCGTAACAGACTTACATCTTCTAAAGCACAGAACAACTGCTGGGGTGACCTGTTGGTAGCACAATAAATTAAACTCGACTTAGAGGTGACTACTGAGTGAATGCCACTGGAGACTTATATCAACTCAAGAGTAGTCAGGCGATTCCTATAGGTAGTTTTGCTGACATTGTCCTAAAGATAGGATGCTTGCTTGGGAAAAGGTACCGCTAGGGGTGTCCTCCTAATCCACAAGTGAAAATATATTTTGTTTATATGTTTATGTGGACCATGTTGGTGTGTGAGGGACCACACTAAGAAGGGACTATGCTGGCCTTAACCTATCTCTAATTTACTAGACCAAGGGAGAATCTGCACATCCACAAAATGGATTCTCCAACCACAAGAGTGGCTTCTAGGAAAGGGGAACTGTCCAATTTGATAGTAACCAATTTAGTGTCTAAATAGGGTCGCAAAGGATGTGATCCAAATATAGTGCCCACAGATGAGGTGATGCTAGGGGCATTATCCTGAGCCCTAAAAAGAAATCCTAAAGGTGTACGGTGGCCAACTCAAGGAGAAAGCATAGCAGACTCACATTTACCATGAGTGCTGTATCCTAAGGTGGGAAAACCAACCAACCAAAGGTGTATTCGTTAGCTTGAGTGGTGTATTCATCATCATAGTGTTAACCAAACAACCTAAGGTGCCCATCAGTGTACATTGATTAATCTGGAAAGAAAGCATGTAGGCATACAACTTTTTGAGCGCAACTAAACATCTGGATAGTCTATCTTTGGTGGGTAGATGCTATATGACCTAGAGTGACTACTAAGTGGGGAGCCCATAGGAAGGACTGGACCCAGACTTGAAGTAGTCAGGAGAGAAGGAGCCACTAGAAGACTTACCCTAAACCTCAAATATACTTGACCCAGTCAGTGCACAAAGGCTAATCCAAGAAGAAAGCGTAGCAGACTCACATCCTCTTAAACGAAGCCAACATGAGTAGCTTATCGACCATGAAGTAAGGCCTACCAAACTAACAAGGCTCTTTTCAATGTGCAGTGTCCAAGTAAAGAAGGATAGCATATCAGACTAAAATCCTCCAAAGCATGAAAACCATTAGGGCGACACACTAGTAGGGTAGCATGTCGGCGACTTAGAGCATCGGTGAGTGTGCCTAGAGGCGTTATCTCAACTCAGAGTGGCCCGAGATAAAAGATATGTGTTTATTTTATATGTTTGTGTGTAGTTTGTGTTTGTGTTGTGTCGATGAAGGATAGGATGCTACTCGAGTTCCTTACACCTACCCAAAACACAACATTGCGAATTCACAAACAAAATACTTTCAATATGGATGAGATTGAATTTGAAATGGAATTTTCATTGATGATAATTATTTTCAAACATGATTTATAATATTTCTTTAAGTAGATCTCATTGGTTGGAAGCATTGGGTGGTCTCCCTTATGATTAATAAGCTGATAAGATCCTCCTTAGTAGGCCTTCTCTATGGGAAAAGAGCCTTCCCAAGTGGGTTCAAACATGCCTCTCATCTTATGATGGGCAATAATTGGTCTCCATAAAACTAAAATAAGCTCTCCTACTTGAAAAGCTCTAGGATAGACCAACTTGTTGTGAGTTTGAATCATTTTAGCTATGTATAATTAGAGGTTTTTCCATGCCCATAAATGTCACTCCTCCAAACCTTAGAGCTCTTCTAACCCCAACTTGGCATTCTGCTCTATTATGATCTTGCTACCCACAGCTATCCTTAGTGATCGGTGTTGAACTTCTAATAGTATTATAGCTTCAGACCCATACACTAAGGAGAAAGGAGTAAACTGAGTTGGAGTTCTATATATGGTGTGGTAGGCCCACAAGGCTTCAACAAAATGCTCATGCCACTATCACATGTTGTTGTCAAGTGTCTTCTTCAGTATTTGAATAAGAGTTCTATTGAAGGGTTCTGCTAAGTGATTTTCCCTTGGGTAGTTGATGATAGAATATCTCCAATCTATGTTGTGTCTCTGGGAAAAGTTGTTGATCTCGGTGCTCTTGAAAGTAGTACCATTATTAGATATAATTTGTTGAGACACTTCAAACCTATATACAATATGATTCATAAAAAATTATAGCACGTGCTGAGCTGTGACCTCTCTGAGCAAAATCGCCTTCATGCATTTGGAAATGTAGTCAGTAGTAGCTAAGATGAATCAATGACCCTTGGAAATAGGAGGATCAATCAGACCCAGTATGTTGATACCCCAACACTCGAATGGCCACGAGGCCAATGTAGGATGAAGAATGTTGGGTGGTTTCTGTAGGATGACACTGTATATTTGACATTGCTGGCATCGCCTAGCCATATCCATGCAATCTTTGATCATCGATGGCCAATAGTATCCAAGTCTCTTGCTCTTGGTTTCATCTTTAGACCAGAATGGTTGGCTCCACATAATCCTGTGTGTACCTCTATCACGATCTTATGGTATTCATGCTTATCTAAATAATGTAACCACATATGATCGAAAGATCGCAGGTACAAGACACCATCCATAAGAGCATAAGAAAGTGCTCTCTACTTCATCTGATGGGCTTGAGACTTCTCTTAAGGCAGTTTACTTTTATTAAGTAATTCATGAATGGTTGCCTCCAATCTAACTCTTTATCCTTCTTTGAAATAAAAACCTTTCATTCAAGAGAGTACTTTTTTATGACTTCAATCTCAATAAGGGATAAGACTTGTCTATTTTGGACCTTTATTGATATGGACTCATCCTCCGAACATGCCAACTCCTTAGAAAGATTAGCTAAAGCATATGCTACAACATTCTCTTATCGAGGAATCTTATAAATGGTAACCTCTGGGATTTGGGCCAATAAATCCATGGTGTACTTATGGTAGTGATGGAGCTTAGGCTTTATTACATTATAGGACCCAACCATTAGGTTGATAACTAGCTGAGAATCCCTGAAGATATTGATGTTTTGGATGCTTAGAGTAACAACTAACTCTAGACCGACAATCAAAGCCTCTTATTTAGCTTCATTGTTGGGGCAAGGATTGGATAGATGATATGGTAATCTCATCACATTGCGGTCCGGAGTTAAGAGAACTATTCCTACCCTGCCTTTTATGGAATAGTAGGTTATGGTTCTTCTCCTCTTTGAGAAGAAGATGCATCATCAAAGTACATCTACCAGTGGTAAATGCTAGTATCCCCTAAGTTCATGACTTGTTCATCAGGGAGTCAGCAAGAAGTGGGTGTGTTGCTGAGAAATCTGCTAGCGTTTGTCCTTTCATCGCACAGAGGGGTACGAAGGTAATGTCAAACTATGAGAGGATCATGGACTGTTGTGCCAACCATCTGGATAGCGTCTACCATGTCATGAGATACCGTAGTGGATTGATCTTGGAGATTAAGTTGACCTTATGAGGAAGCATGTAGTGTTGTAGCTTTTGGGATATAAAGATTAAAGCTAGGCAATGCTTTTCAATGACTGGATAATTAAGCCTCAGTAGGGATTAAATGATAGTTGAGGTAGTAGAGTGTGTTTTCCTTCCATTCGTCATTACCTTGGGTCAATAAAGCACCAAGGGAGTCATCTAATGCAGTAGTGTAAAGTATGAGTGATTTGTCTGGGATAGGGGCTGCTAGAATCAGATGTTTGTCGAAGATTTGAGTTTGTTAAAGATTTGAGTTATAGCCTGCTTGTATGTAGCACTAGCATTTTTATGGCTGAATGGTATGACCTTATAGCAATAGATTCTGATCGGGGTTCTAAAAGTAGTGTTTCTTTCATATTCAAGGGCCATCTTTGTTTGGTTATATTCAGATGAGCCATCAATAAAAGAGAAGACTGCATGAGATGAGACAATATTCACCATTAGCTTTGAGATTGGTAGTGGAAAATTTTCTTTTAGAAATGCCTTATTTAAATCCTGAAAATCAACATTTATGTGAATTTGGCCATTCTTTTTCTTAACTATGATGACACTGGCTAACCAGGTAGGGTATTTTTCTTCCCAGATGAAGCCAACATCAATCAATTTCTTGACTTCATAAATGACCTATTATTTTATGTCTAATTGCATGCATCTAGGAGCTTGCTTGATAGGGCTATAAGTAAGCTTTATTGCTAGTTTATGGACCTACGTTAGTAGCCAATCCACATAACTCCATGCAAAGCGTCCTTAATCTCAATAGTCTAACTAAGTCATTGGTTTTAATTTCATTCAACAAAGAACTGATGTATGTCAGGTGTAGATCTTCTTAAGTTCTAAAGTTGACTTCATTGAGCTAATCGATGGTTGACTTGATCTCTTCTTCAAACTCTGGTGGTCCATCTTTAACTTCAAAATCATCTAGATCATCTAAAGTTTCTAAGCATAACTCCTCATATGATTTAATGTGATTTGAAAAGAACCTATCAGATTTAAATGATTGGTGATGACTAAGCAGTAATCTTCATCATCGATTAGACCCACTATATCGAATCCTAGTCCTGGTCTTGATTGAGAGCTTTTGCATTTGTTCTTCCATATTCTTTTGATGTAGTCTGACCAATGCTTTGACCAAGTATGTGAGATTAACACTTTATTTGCTAAATTATAAAAATATGGCAAGTACCAATCAAAAGATAATTTTATTAAATCTTTATATGAATCATCCTCAAGTTTTACAATAACTTCTTGACTTGAAGACGATGCTCCCAAGAAGTACCTCTGAGCATTCATGCTTGTGGTTGACTTAAGGGTTTTCTTAAATACTAAACTCTCAGCTTTTTGAGAGAAAAGTGGGGTTAGAGCTAAGGCTCCCAACTGATGTCAAACTATTTCACATATAGGTTTGGATACACTTATTCTTTGCTTTGGAGCCCGATCTTCATTGCTATCTGACTCAAGTGTCACCTTCGAGGGAATCTACTACTGAGAAGAGTGAGCTGGTGTGCTAACTATATAAGAATCATCCTATGAACTAGATTCTAAGTCTATATGGCTAGCAGTGTACTCTTGGTAGCTGTGACATATCTTCTATTGGGTGGTAATAAAGAGGTTTTCCACCTATGGGACTACCTCTGAACTATCCTTTTCCTCTGCCTAGTGGAGGTTAGGTCATCCTACTCATATGTTTGAATAGAGTAACGAACTGTGGGTGGAATCTAATGTTAGGTTCCACTTCCTCCTCCAAGTCTATTTTTGCTCCCTTTTATTTTCTATTTATTTTCTCTTTTCTCTTCTTTTTTTTCTCTTTCTTTTTCTTTTTCTTTTTCTTTTGTTTTCTCTTTTGTTTTCTTTTTCTTTTTCTTTTTCTTTTTCTCTTTCTTTTTCTTTTTTTTCTTTTATTTTTAAACTTTGGCCTAGTTCACGAGAATAGACGTGTTGATTTTGAGAGAGGTAGTAAGCCGCATCCTCATATATGCTAGCCTCATGAACTGTAATTGTCTTGAGATATCCTTTGACACAGTAGATGACCCCACCTCTCACAAACTTCATATATTGATGTAGAGAGGATGGAACTATGTTGTTCTCATGTATCCATGGTCTCCCAAATAAAGCATTGAAAAATTTATCAAAGTTTATAATGTGAACCTTGGCATCAGCCTTCCAATCATCTATCTCTAAGGGCAACACACTATGGAGCCTAAGGCACATTGACCTTACTTAGAGTGGGAATTCAATCTTCCAATTTTATACTTAGGAGTCTTCTAGACACTAAGGCTTCCCTACTCATAAGACATTTATATCAATTAGGTAAACATTTAACCTAAGCCTAAGGACTTAAAAGGGTTAACCATAGGATTAGGTTATGCTTTAGGGATTAAGATAATCCACCTACCCTACAACCCAAATCCAATCCATGTTCACCTTCTCAAACCGAACCTCAAGTTCAATTCAAATCCAAATCCAAACCCAAATTCCAAAACCAAATGATTGAAATCCATGATCAAATCCAAACTTGAAACCCTTCCTAAGTCATATGACCTATCCCATGGACTTAGCCAAATCTTAATCGAAATCAATACTAAATCAAATTAAATCAAAAACCTTCCTAAGCCATATGACCTATACCATGGACTTAGCCAAATATTAATCCAAATCAAGTCAAACTCAATTTATTTTCTAACAAATCAATCATATTTTCAAACATCTTCACAAATTTAAATGAAATATACATTTAAATCATCAAAACTTAATCAAACAAAATCAAAATCCAAACCTAAGCCACATGACCCAACTCCATGGACTTAGCAGCCAAATTCCTTCATTCCAGAACCCAAATTCAATTGATTTTCTCATGAAGCAATCATGCCTTCAATCATATTTACAAATATAAATGAAATCTATAATCATCAAGCAAAACCAAAATCAACCCAAGTCAAACACTTTGACTTGAAATGTTCAAATGAACCAAAACCCATTTGAGTAATTGAATTTATATATCAATCACAAATCATATATAAGCTCAACGAAATCAAACTCAACCCAAAATCAAGCCGACTAAACCCAATTGGTCCACTTGATCCAAAGTAGCCATTATGACCTATTTGAGTCAAGTTCTAATCCTACCCAAATTGGATTGAACCAAGCCTATCAAAACTTCCCATGATGATTGTTGATCACACTAAGTTGATCAATTATCACAAATTGGATCAAACCAAGTCAACTTGGTCATTTGACCAAGTCAACCCCTTAACCCATATGAATCCAAATTAGCCAAATTGCAACATATGCCAAATCCTTGAAACCAATTATTCATACCAAATCAAAATCAATATTTGAATATGACTTGACCTTCAATTGAGTCAAACCAAACTTAATTGGCCCTCTTGACCCAAGTTGACCCAAATTGACCTAAAAGACCAAATTGGATCAAATCAAAATATAAATCAAATTGATTGCAACCAATGGGTCAAGTTCATTCCAAATTGATTATTGAACTTGACCAAAGCTATGATTGGACCCAATTGAACCCAATTAACCTACTTAGCCCAAATTGGCATAATGGTTCAAGTTTCCCTAAATCAAAACCAAGTCCAAATTAATTGAAACCAAATCCTACAATCATTTTTAATTGTTCAACTAAACCCAAACCAACACCCAACCCTAGCTAATTTGGCCAATTTAGTCAAATTGGTCAACTTAACCCATTTGACCCAAATGAATTCAAATGAGCCAAAATCAAATCTAAGCCAAACTAAACCAAACAAATTGAATCAAAACATCCAAAATGATCATATGAACTTGACCCAACCCTTGGTTTGACCCAATTTGACCAATTAGTCAACTTGACCCAAACTAACCCAATTTGACCTAAATGAGTCAAATTGAGCCAAACCTAATCAAATCAACTCCAATTAACTTGAAATTTGGGCTAACCCACTTTTGGCTCATTTCAAATCTTCAAATCAAATGCTAAATGATCATTCTACCATTGGGTCAAGGGCATCACATGAGACAAATCACCTATGTAAGTGGTCATTTCCTTTCCTTGGACACTTAGTACTCTCCCAATGGTCCACTTAGGCACCTAGGACATTGCCCAACCTGACCCAAGGGGTGGTTGGGTTGACCCATGGATGGTGAAATCAGCTCACCCTCCCCATTGGAGCATTTGGAACCCATAGGACACCCATGATTCCTCCTTGGTAGCCACATCCACACCTTCAACCAACCAAGCTGAGCCAACTCACCTCCTCCTTGCCACCCATGACTCCTTGAGATGGTGGACAGAAGCCAAACATGATCCCCGATCAAGATTAAGGGGTATACTCATTTCCACTCAAACACACACAAAAATCATTCCTCAGAGCCCTATCTACCCAAGACGAGCTGCTTGAGCCATTCCTTAAGCCCCCAAGCTCATTCCTCGATCAAAAAATGGCATCCCCATCTGTCCCGAAATAGGACACTACAATTTCTGACCTAAATTCCACATTTCTCCATCAACTCAAATTAACTTTATATGCTCCTTCCCTAGGCCTCATCGAGCAAGAATGTATCATCTCCCAAGCTTCTCGAGCACCAGAGGTGGGACTTCGATCAAACCCGAGCTCCAAATAATCAGTTCATGGTCTTCTGAGTGAACGTCAAGGAATTGATCTAATTTCAATGAATATCCACTAGATGAAGCTTCCTCAATCATTCGAGCCCCCGATCTTGAGCTGGTGAGGTATGCTTCCAAAATTGATCCTTAGGTAAAAATAGGTTGAAGCTTTTTAAAGAAAGCTTGCATCTCATGTGATCTTAACCATTTGATCCCCTCCAATAGATGTCATGAAGGTGTGGGATCCTTTTCGAGTTGATCTGAGCTCGAGTAAGCTCAAATCAAGTGAGCAATGGCAGAGGACTCCATTCTCCCTCACTCAGTGACATTAGATCATGCACCATTCGTTCTATGTGATTGGAATGGATGATAGTGATTAGATTTGCTATATTGATCTGATTTAATCCTATTAAGTTGTGAGATTAATCATAGCCATCTGATCTTAGATTGGATGGCAGAAGAGAAAGTGCATCTATCACCACATAGGCACCGAGTTAGATAAGTTTTAAGTAGCCAATCCCGTGGTGCCATGTGGAAAGCATGCCGTGTCAGTGCATCACATGGCGCCAACAGGATTAGGCTTTAATTAGGCTTAATTAATCATTTTTAATGACTGAAACTTCTAAAAATCATAAAAAAATTAAACATAAATAAAAAAATGTAAATAAATACTCATTTTAAAGGTATTTTAGAGGAGAATTAATTTAAAATGATCTTAACTAAAATTGAACAGTAATTAATATTTAATTAAGGTTTAATTGCAAAAATAATTAGCTTAATTACTTTCTAATTACTTGAGCAATTAATACTATATTTTGTGGGTTAATTTAATAGGATGACCTCTGACTCCTATGATTTTCTTAGGATTTATTGCTCACTGAATTAGGAAAATTGACTAATTAAATCTTAACTACTCTTTTAAGTTAATTAACGAATAATTAATCTCATGAACATGAACAATTAAATTGGTATATTAATCATTATTTGTTCAATAAGTGAACTAAGGAATGGGGTTGGGACCCCTTTCCCTAAGTTCATTTCACCTTTTGTTAAAATGTAATTAATTAAAACACTGAATCAAATTGAAATCATAATCACATCAAACCTGAATTAAATAAATCATGCGGTAGATCTTTAGGTGTTTAATAACCTAAAGGTGTTTAATGATATTATAGTTAGTCCACATGTGTGGGAAAAATAAGAGTAATTAAGTCTCTTAATATACTAACTATTAATCATGAGCCAATTGCATTAGTCCATTTTATTTCCTGATCATTGGAAGTTTAGTTTCCATATCATGTTGGCTCATAATTATTTAGTTAATTACTTTAAGGTGACATAAATAAGGGTAATTAATTCATCTAAAGGGTTCAAACTTAATTAACCCATAAAATTCAACTTAATTACATTTCTTAAATTAAATCAAATCACTAATGTGGGAACGGGTTTAAAATAACAAGTGATGATTTCTCTTCTCCTCTTTCAAATCAAATCCAAAATTTAATTAATAAAGAAGCTTTGGCTTGCTTCAAATAATCTTATTTAATTTGATTGTCCTTAAGAACTAGTTTGGTTGAATGAATTACATGCTTATATTTGATTGTCCTCTTTCCAATCATGTTAAATTTGGTATGTTATTTCAATTCGTGCATGCATCCTTTCAAAATTGAGTATAATAAAATGGATTCCTTTATGGAAGCTTGCATGTGTTGATTTATTTTAAAATATACATGGCTATTATCGCTATTAAATCCAAATGCATTTTTCAAAAGCTTATAATTGACTAATAATATGTGGTATGATGCTAGTTATAAATACATAAGAAATGCATGTGCTTATAGCTTAAATGTATGAATGTTGAGTTCACTTTCCTCTATTCATGTGTTGAATTATATAAGATTGAATGGTAATGAGTATATAGTCTGGACATCCCGAGAACACGAGGGTTTAGCTAGCCCCAAGGAGGTCATTTGATTACCTCACTTCCCTTGGTTTGTTACTTGGTTGATGAAATCGAAAAGAAGAAATGTTGAATCTCAATTTGTTCTCTATTAAAAAAAAAACCAAAAACTCTAAAATCAAAACCCTAATCCTAAAACCTAAATCCTAAACTCTAAACCATAAACACTAAACCCTAAACCCTAAAACCTACTATCCAAAACTCCAAACAATAAACCATAAACCCTAAACCTAAACACTTAAAACCTACTAAACCTATTCTAAATAAACCTAAAATAAATAAAATAAGAAAACCTAAACTAAATATAAGAAAAAAATAAAAATAAAATAAAAAACCTAAAATAAAATAAATTAAAAAATAAAACTAAAATAAAATAAAATAAAACACTAAACTAAACTAAAAATAAAGTAAACCTAAAATAAAAAAAATAAATAAAATAAAATAAAGTAAACCTAAACCTAAAAATAAAATAAAAAATAAAATCTCAACCCTAAACTAAAAAAACCAAAACCTGAAACAAATAAAATAAAATAAATATAAACCTAAACTAAAATAAATAAAACCTAAACCTAAATTAAAACAAACTAAATCTAAACCTTAAACTAAATAAAATAAATTAAACTAAAAATAAACCTAAACCTAAAATGAAAACCTAAAACATAAACCAAAAAAATAAAATAAAAACCTAAACCTAAACTTAAAAATAAAAAAATAAAACCTAATCCTAAAAAAATAAAAATAAAACTAAACTAAAAAATAAATATAAACCTAATCTTAAACCTAAAAAAAACAAAAATAAATTAAACTAAAAAATAAACCTAAATAAAAATAAAAATAAAATAAACTATAATAAAGAAAAAATAAACTAAACAAACCAAAACCTGCCAATTTACTTAATTTAAAAAAAAAACCTAAACCCTAAACCTTAAATCCTAAACCTAAACCCACTTACACCCCACCCTAAACTAAACCTAAACTAAACTAACCCTAAACCTAAACCCTAAACCACAGATTTTTAAAACCCTAAACTAACTAATCCTAACCTAAACCTAAAGCTGAAACTCCTAAGCTCTAAACCTTAACTACAAATCATAAGCTAACCTAAACCCCTAAACCAAAACCATACATAAATCTTAAATAAAACCAAACCCTAAACCCTAAACCCTAAACCCTAAAACCCTAAACCCTAAACCCTAAACCCTAGAAACCTAAAAGCCTCAACCTAAATTAAATAAAACCTCAAAATAAATAAATAAATAAACTTAAACCAAGATAAAATAAAAATAAAAACATATACTAAAATTGAACCTAAACCTTAAAATAAAATAAATAAATAAACTTAAACTAAATAAAATAAAAATAAAAATATAAACTAAAATCAAACCTAAACCTAAAAATAAAATAAAATAAACTCATAATAATAAACTAAAATAAAATAAATAAAATCTAAACTAAACTAAAATAAAAAAAAACCAAAGAATAAAGATGTAAATAAAATAAAACTAAATGTAAAATAAAAATAATATAAACTTAAAATAAAATAAAATAAGAACTAAATAAAAATAAACTTAAAATAAACCTTAAAATAAAACCTAAAATAAAATAAAAAATAAAACCTAAACCTAAAATAAAAATAAAATAAAAATAATAAAATAAACCTAAAGCTAAAAAAATAAACTAAACTAAAATAAATAAAACCTAAACCTAAAGTTATAAACTAAATAAAATAAAATAAACTAAAAATAAACCTAAACTAAATAAAATAAAATAAACTAAAAATAAACCTAAACCTAAACTAAAAAATAAAACCTAAAATAAACCTAAAATAAAATGTAAAAAACCTAAACCTAAAAAATAAAATAAAAACCTAAACCTAAACCTAAAAATAAAAATAAAACCTAAACCTAAAAAATAAAATAAAAATAAAACTCAACTAAAAATTAAACCTAAACCTAAAAAATAAACTAAAATAAAAAACCTAAACTAAAATAAATAAATATAAAATAAATAAACTAAACTAAATAAGAAAAAAACCTATATAAAAATAAAAAATAAAATAAACTAAAATAAATAAAAAATAAACCAAATAAACTAAATAAACATAAACATTCGAGTTTACTTAAATAATAAAAAAACATAAAGCATAAATCCTAAACCCTAAACCCTAAATATATAACCTTAAACCCAGAACCCTAAACCCTAAACACTAAACCTTAAACTCTAACCCTTGACCCTAAACCCTAAAAGCATAAACCTAAACCTTGAACCCTAAATGCTAAACCCTAAACCCCAAACCCTAAACCCTAGCCCTAACCCCTAAACCCTAAACCTAAACCTAAAGTAACTAAAAAAAATTAAAGATAAACCAAAACCCTAAAACCTAATAAACCTAAAACTAAACCTAAACCCTAAAAATGGTAGAACATTGATGGTAGGCTGAGTCTAGATCTAGTGGTGGAGGCGAAGGTAGAGGCATTATCATGGTGGTGGGGATCTGGAGGTGCTGGTGGATATGGAGATGGTGGTTATAGTAGTGGTGAAGCTTGGAGGAGTGATAAAGGTTACCAATGGTGGTGGAGCGAGAGATCGTGGATATGATGGTGGATCCTGCTACTTGAGAGGTTGGGGTGGTTCTGATGGAAACTAGAGAAATTAAAGAACAACCCATTCGATCTACTGCTTATGGAACTTTGTCTTTATAATAGAGACAGTTCTAATTATCTAGGGTTTTGATTTGCTCTATGTGTGCTCATTTTTATCTATGTCATCTGTCTTAGAAGTGTGTTGGTTGTGAATGACCAAAAGAAAAATGAATTAAATTGAATTTAATCTAAATTTTAAAACCTAAACCTAAATCCTAAACCTAAACTTAAACCTCTAAACCCAAAAACCTAAACCTAAACTCCTAAACCCTAAACCTAAAACAAAAACCTATAAACCTAAACTAAACCTTAAACCTAAACCCTAAACTAAAACCTAAATTAAACCAATAACTAAACCTAAACCTAAAACCTAAAACCCTAAACTAAATTTAAACTTAAACTAAACTCTAAAACTAAACTAAAACCCTAAACTCAAAACCTTAAACTTAAAACCTAAACCCTAAACCTTAAACTAACCCTAAACCCTAAACCCTAAAGCTTAAAGCCCAAACCCTAAACCTTAAACTCTAAACCCTAAACCATAAACCCTAAACCGTAAAGCCTAAACACTAAACCCAAACCCTAAACCCTAAACCCTAACCCTAAACTCTAATCCCTAAAACCCTAAACCCTAAAACCTTAAACCCTAAACCATAAACCATAAAAACCTAAACTTAAACTAATTAAAATGAAGATAAAAACTAAGCTAACCTAACCCTAGCCTAACCTAGATAAAACTCTCCCTATGTGCATTTCATTTCCCTTCATTGGTGCATTCTCTTCTTGCATTTTTTGTTGGATCCTTCATCATTCTTGACTAATTTCTTTTCAATCTCTACTTGTGATGTGTCTCTTGAATATGGTCAGGATCTCATACCCATGACTTACATCTCCCATTTTGGATGATCACTAGGCATCCAATTTTGTGGGATTAATGAACCCAATGCCATTTCTATTAAATATTAAGGAAGCACTTTTGGTAAGAGCTCTACCTCTTCCTCGATGAATCTAATTTTGACTTCTTTTTGAGTTATGTTTGAGATCATGTGATCGGATCTTGATGTCGAAAAGCTTGCAAAACCTTTTGAAATTGATAAATTTACTCTGCTACGATCAAATTTGAACAAGATCTAAACTTTTTTTCATAACCTTAAACTTTTGGGTGCTTTCTCTATTGACTTGATCAATCCAAGACATATTTTGATTCCACTTACAAACGATTTGGACTATTCATGAGTTTTCTCACGTTGATCTTATTTTGTCTTTAATCAAATGTGTTTGTTGAAGTGGTCTCCACTTTTGATATAAAGAAGGAATCACCTATTGTTCTGTGTGGTTAGCTCTTCCAAATATGAGAATCCATTATGTTACCCATAGGTTTTATTTGTTATCTCTTTTCTTTCGATCACCCCCAAATCGATCGTGACCACCGTGAGATCCTATCCTCTATGTTTGTATATTGGTTGAACATATCTAAAAAACATCCTAAGGATGTTTGATTGGATCAAAAGTTTGGCTATTTAAAAAAAAGGTCAAATTTGAAAATTTTTTTGGTTTTCTATTCCTATTGCAAGATACATGGTCATGATAATTTGGAGTGTTTTTTCTTCACCCACATCTTAAAAAAGAAAATTTGGAATGATCCTAACTCTAAAGTTGCTTCGAAAAGTTAATAAAACTATTTTTATGCCTAAAATAACTTAAATGTTAATATTAGGTGATTCTTTGGAATCATCGATGTTCCTAATATTGATGATTCTCGCTTCTCATTCGATCATAACAAAGGTACTAATAATGTTGAGAAAGATGGTTTTCCCAACAACCTTTCTTTACATGAGAACATGCCTATTTTGGCTAATTCCAAATTCAAAGAGGCATAAAAAATGATGATTCACTCTCTAATGAGTCAATTTCTGCTTCTCTACCGGCATTAATTGATGAGAATGAGGATTTAAATGATAACTTGAATGTGGCTAAAATTCTTGAGCAAAACACTGATTTTAACATTGGTAATTGTGCTTTGAATGGTATAACTTCTTCTCCTTCCCTAATTCCAAGATTGATCTTCATTCTAATTCCACTTTTCAATAAAATGATTTGGAATAGGGGAAGTGATTAGAGATGTTCTTGCTGATCCATATCCTATTAATAATATTCCTAATCAATCTCTATCCAAGGTGACACTTTGGATAAAATAAAAGAAATTTTCAAACTATCTTTAAAATGAAATCTAAAACTCTAAGATGCAACCTCCTAATCTTACCGATCTACTAGATCTGATCCTCTTCACATAAATAATGTATAATTTCAATTTTAGCTTAGAGAGGATTTGTTATTCTTTCTCTCTCTTATTATTATCCTTTAATTTCCTTTTCCAATTTTTTTATGTTTAATTCTCTTATTTAGAATGTTAGAGGGATTGGTACCCTCACTGTTCGTAATCATATTAAAAATCTTTGTAGAATTAACAAAATCTCTTTACTTATTGTTATTGAACCTCTTATTCATGCTGATAAAATCAATCATGTTGCTAGAATGCTTGGTAACAATAATTTTTTTCTCTAACATCAGTAATAAAATTTGGTGCTTTTGGAATAGCTTCTTAAATGTTGTAATTTTAGATGATCTACAACAAGTTGTTAATATTCACTTTTCTTTTCATGATTCTTGTGTGCTGGGCTATTTTGTATATGCTTCTTGCAATAGAGCTGGTTGAAATGTTCTTTGGGAGAATTTGAGAAGTTTTCTTTCTAACAAACCTTGGCTAGTTGGGGTGATTTCAACACTATTCTATTCTTCAAAAAAGAAGGGTGGTTGCTCTCCTAATATTCATTTTATGGAAGAATTTTCTAATACAATTCTTTATTGCAATCTTATTGACATTGATTTTGAAGGTTTTAATTATACTTGGTAAAACTCTAAGCTTTAGCAACATCTTGATAGAATTCTTTTCAACTCTCATTAGATTAATCAATGGCCTCTTACCTCTATTGAACATTTGAGTAGAACTTTATCTCATGCCCTCTTTTGATTTTTAGTTAAAGATAACTCTAAAAGATTAAATACCTTGTCATCTTTTAGATTTCAAAATATGTGGCTTCAGCATCTAGATTTTCTTAAAGTCATGGCCATTAATTGAATTGCCCTTTACACCCTGATAATTTGATTAGGGGTATGCATAGATTATGGGTTAAGTTTAAAAAGGCTCAAACAAAATCTACTTTCGTGGAACAAACATTATTTTAAAATTCTTTTTGCTAAGATAAAAATCATGGAACTTTTGGTTCTAGAAAATACTATTTTGACTGATTCTTTTAAGCTCAAGGATTTGAATGAAGCAAAAGTTAATCTTGTTAATTATCGAATATGGAAGAGACCTATTAAAAAAGTCGCTAGTAAACATATTGTCGATGGGGACAAGAATACTAGGTATTTTGTGCTTTATGTAATAAAAAAGAGCTTTAAATTCTATCCAAAAAATTAAAAGTGATAATGGAGATTGGATCACTGATACTAATGTTATTAAAGATTCTATTATTAACCACTTTAGAAATATGCTTAACAAAAGCCACTCTTTTGAAGCTATTTCTAATTTGCATTTGATCCCCTCTATTATTACCAATGATTACAACCATTGGATTACTAGGTTGCCTATTGAAGATGAGATTGGTAAAGTTCTTAATAGCATGAACATTGATTCCATTACTAGTCTGGAGGGTTACACAACTCAATTTTTTCAAAATTGTTGGCCTATTATTAAGCATGACTTAATTGATGCTATTGTTGATTTTTTTTATTGGTAATCCTCCCTAAATATTTTTCAAGCACTTGCATTGTTCTAATATCTAAAAAAGATAATCTGGATTCTTGTGATTTCAAACCTATTTGTCTTTGTACTTTCTTTAATAAATTGATTTCTAAAATTTTTACTTTGACTTAGTTTTTGCTTCAAAAAATTATCTCTCACAACCAAATTGGTTTTGTTAGATGGAGATCTATATCTGATAACATTCTTCTTGCTCAAGAGCTTATCCATGATTGGATGTTCCTTCTAGAGGTGGTAACATCCCTTTTAAATTAAATATTTCTAAAGCCTTTGACAATATTTCTTGGGATTTCCTTTTAAATATCCTTCATTTATTTGGTTTCTCTGATAATTTCATTAACCTTATTAAAAATTGTATTAATAATGCCTAATTTTCTATTCTTCTTAATTATGAAGCTTTAGGCTTTTTTTTCCTTCTTCTCATGGTTTGAGATGAGGAGATCTTTTGTCCCCTTCTTTGTTTATTATTGTTGTGGAATACCTTTCAAGTAGTTTAAATGATTTATTCAATTACAATCCTAGCATGTACTTTAGAACTCTTGGTGGTATCCCAATTTCTCATCTTAGCTTTGCTGATGATTTCATTATCTTTTGTAATGCTTCCCTTCATCATATCAAAAGACTTAAGAAATTTTAAATATTTTTAGAGAAAGTGGTCTTTCTATTAATGAAAGCAAGAGTTGCTTCATTACCTCCTCAAAATTTCTAATAACAAAATCAATCATATCTTGAGAATCACTAACTTTAAACACCAACAACTCCCTATTAAATATCCAAGTTCTCTTCTTTTAAAAGTAAAAAAAGATCCCATCTTTTTATGAGCTTATCCAAAAAAGTTCTAATAAAATTTCAAGGGAATTTCACTTACTTTCTTTTGGTGGCTTTACTTTGCTTAAGAGTACTCTTAATTAGATGCTTTTATATCTTAAGCCATTATCCCTACTAATTCTATCTTAAATAGAATTGATTGTCTCCTTAATAAATTTTGGGGCTCTAAGTTAAAAGATGCATTGGACTTCTTGGCATAAATGTTGTGGTCCCCTAGGTGAAGGTGGGCTTGGATGCAAATCTATTCGTGAAGTTATTACTGCCTTCTCACATAAACTCTAGTGGAATTTTAGAAAAAGATAGCAGCATGCTAAATACTGCCATAGTAAGCACCTCTTATCAGTTCTTATAAAGTGGGTGACTCCTCAGTTTACAAAAGGCTTTGCTCCACTAAATGTGAGGTAGAATCCTTGATATATTGGGGTATAAATTCTAGATATTTTTTCTTTTAGCAAGACAACTGAATTTGTGGTGGTTCTATTGATGCTATTTTATCTACCCTTTCTACTACTGCTACAAAAGTTAACTCATTTTGACTTAATAACAAGTGGAATGATAGTAAACTTACCAAATTTATTCCTATCTCTCTTTGGATAAATTTAGTGATATTCTTATCCTTTCCAACAAGCCAGATCAAATTCTTTTAAGTGTCTTATAATGGAGATTTTATTCTTAAAGATGTTTGGAATTATATTAGAGATGCTCATACTTCTTTTATTGTATTTATTAAACTTTAGAATAATATCATCCCTATCTCTTATTCTATCCTTACTTGGAAAATTCCAGAAAACTTCATTCCTATTGATTATTTGCTATGGGATAAAGGCTTTCATTAACCTTCCAAATGTTATTGTCTTTTTCATATCAAAAATGTTAATCATGTTTTTGTCAATGGTGTTATTGCCTCCAAATTATGGTTTTGGTATAATGATCTTTTTAATACTAACCATTTCAATGGCTTTCTTTCTTTATATCAACTTCTTGAAGCCTATTTCCAAAAGCTTGTGAGAGTTCATATCAAAGTTTTAATTGTCGTTACCCTTATTTGGTTCATATGGATTGATAGAAATGTTTCTAAATATCATGGTATTCTTATGAATCATAAAACAATTATTGCTAGAACCAAAGAAAAAATTGATGCATTATTTTATGCTAATTAAATTAGTAACACACATTTTAGAGATTGCAAATTTGTGGCAAAAAATTGGGTCTTTACCTACCTAAGATCTCCTATAAAGATAAGATTATATATGGATAAAACCTCATAGAATATTATTAATATAGATGGCTCTATCTCTCAGAATACATTTGGTTGTGGTGGTATTTTTAGGGATTTTAAAGGTAAAGTCATTTGCTCTTTTGCTTATCCTCTTAAAGCTTATTCTATTATCTATGATGAATTAATGGCTGTAAACAAAGTAATTGAAAATTGTTTGTAGAAAGGTTTCTTTAATATTTGGATTGAAGTTGATGCTCTCTTACTCATTGACATGCTGACTTCCACTAAGATAGGGAATGCAGATTTATTCTATCATCTTAATCCTACTAGAGCTCTCCTCTCTCAAGTATGCTTTACAATTTCTCACATTTTGCATGAAGGAAATTCCTTTGCAGATTATCTGGCTAATCTAGGTATTAAGTTAAATGATCTCACTCTTTATGATCATCTTAATTTACCTAGGCAATTGAAAGTCTTGGTTAATCTGGATAACACCTTAGAAATTAATCTTGCCTTGTATTTTTAGGTTTTCCATGCTTTTCTCTATGCGCATTTTTATTTTGTTGCATTCTTTTTGGCTGGTTCACTCTCTTGTTTGGTTTGTGCTATTATACTTGAGAGATCTCTTTGAGGTGGTGGCTAGTTGTTCAGCCTCTTTTGTTGGAGAGGTGTTTTCTTTGGTTGGCTATTTTATGTAAGGATCTCATTATCAACAGTTTTTTCATGTGCTGCCTTGACCTTGTGGTTACCTCCTTTTGGGTTATGCCTATACCTACTTTTGGTTTTTCCCTTTTATTAGTTGGTCTTGGTTTTGTCTTTGGTTTTGGATATCTATTTCCTTACTTAGAATGATTTTTTGACTGCTATTTTTGGACCTAGTGGGTTCTGTTGTTTGCTACTACACCCTACTTGAATGTCTTGGGTATCTATTATTTGATGGCTGATGTTGATCTTTTCACTCTTGAGTTTGGCAGCCTTTTGGTGGTTTTGTCTGTTAGGGCCTTGGTCTATTTTCCCTGCCCCTATGTTTGGCTGTTGGTGGTTGGGTGGTCCTCCCCGGCTGTGATTTTTATTTGATTGGGTGATTACCATTTATTTCTTGGTTGTTTTTGTGGCTTCATGTTGGTTATCACTATCCTATCTTTCTCTATGTTGGGATTGCCTCCCTTTTGGACTGGTTGTTTCCTTATTGGAGTTGCCTCATGTGCTGCTTTGTTAATTGGTTGGGTGGACTTGTGGGTTGGCTAGTTTGGTTGGTTGTGATGGATGCTTTGGATGGTTTTATTTTTGGTTTTCTTTCTGAACTATTCTTAGCTAGTAGGGTTGCCCTTTTGGTGGTTTTTCTTTGTTTTGGTTTTGGCCTTATGGTGGCTGGGTGCTACAGTTTTCCTATGGTTGTCATATTGTCTTTGATGGAGGTTTGGCAACTGCCTTTTTATTTCTTGGCTTTGTTGTTTGGGTTGGACTAGTGGCTACTATTGGTGTTGGCGTTGTGCTCTGATCTAGTTTGAATTGTCGGTTTTTTTGGTGCTAGGTTCTTGTTTTGGTTTGGGATGTTACTTGTGGTTGTCTGGTGACTCTGGTGGGTTTGTTTCCTATCCCTGGTGGCTTTGCTTTTTGAGTGAATACTTGGCAACTACTCTTTCATTTCTACTGTGGTGGTTTTGTTAAAGCTACTTCCTTTTGGGCTTGGTGGCCTTTAGTGAGCTAGGTGATTTGTGGGATAGGTTTTTCTATTGGTTGGGCTGTAAGTACTAGAGAACTATTGATTGCAACTCTTTAGCAGATTGCCTTCATCCAGGTAAGTGGGCTATGATGGTTGGGATGCTTTCCCTTCTATCTTTGGTGGTAGCGATATGTGATGTAACCCATCTTTGAAGTCTGGATGCTCATTTGTGGTTGCCCTAAAGATGCAAGTGATTGAGCCTAAGCCTTATTAGAAATTTTCTCTTATATTGCTCTTTATTACTAAAGCTTGATTTTCTCGTGCTAATTACAATTTCTAGGTGTTTCTTTTATAGGTTCCTTGTAGGTCTCGAATTCTAGATGTGGATTGTGCAACTCTCTAAAGACCTCTGACGCTAGTAGTGGGCTTCAGTTGTTCGTTAAGTTTGTTGAGCTATTTCTAATTTATTTTTTGGTATTATACTTCTTTTATTTAGTTTCTTTGCTTTTGTTGTATTAGATAGGGGATTTTTCTCTTTAGGCTGAATGTAGCTCTTTGAGAAGAGAATTATCCCCTTAAGGACATCATACTCCTTTCTGGCAATAAAATTCTCCCTCTCGGTTTCCTTAAAAAAACTAAATAAAACCTAAAAATAAAATAAATAAAAAGACCTAAACCTAAATAAAATAAAAAATAAAAAAAATAAAAACCTAAACTAAAACCTGAACCTAAACCTAAAAAATAAAATAAAATAAACTAATAAAAATAAACTAAAATAAAATAAATAAAAACCTAAACTAAACTAAACAATAAATTAAACCTAAGAAAAAAAACCTAAATAAAATAAAAACTAAATGTAAAATAAAAATACAATAAAACTAAAATAAAAGATAATAAAAAATAAATAAAAACCTAAAATTAAAAATAAAACATAGAAATAAATGAAAAATAAAATCTAAACCCTAAACTAAAAAAACCTAAGCCTAAAATAAAAATAAAATAAACAATATAAAATAAACTAAAGAAAATAAACCTAAACTAAACTAAAATAAACTAAACAAAAATAAATAAAACCTAATCCTAAAATAAACTAAACCTAAACCCTAAACTAAATAAATTAAATAAACAAAAAATAAACCTAAACTGAAGATCAAAAATAAAACCTAATAACAAACCTAAAATAAAAACCTAAAACCTAAACCTACAAAAATAAAATAAAACCTAAACCTACTCCTAAAAAATAAAATAAAAATTAAACTAAAGCCTCGACCTAGAAAATAAACTAAAATAAAAACCTAAAGCTAAACCCTAAACCCTAAACCAAAAACCCTAAAACCTAAACTAAAACTTGAACCCGAAACCTAAAACCTAAACCTTAAACCCTTAAAATCATAAACCCTTAAAACCATAAACCCTAAAACCCTAAACCCTAAAACCTATGCCCTAAAACTTAAACCCCAAAAAAAAAAAATTCCTAAACCCTAAACTCTAAATCCTAATCCCTAAACTAACTCTAACCCCTAAACCATAAAAAGCTCGAAACCTAAATGTAAACTAAATAAATCTATAAATAAAATAAATAAATAAAACCTTAACCAAAATATAAAATAAAATAAAATAAAATAAAAACATAAATGGATACCTAAACCTAAACCTAAACCTAAACCTAAAAAAGAAAATAAAATAAAAAATAAAAACTAAAATAAAATAAAATAAATAAAAACCTAAACTAAAAAAAACTTAAATTAAATAAAAACTAAACTTAAAATAAAAATAAAATGAAATAAAAAAAAAATAAAAAAAAAAAATAAAAACCTAAACTTAAATAATAAACCTAAAAATAAAACCTAAGAATAAATAAAAAAGAAAACCTAAACCTAAACTAAAAAAAACCTAAACCTTAAATATAAATAAAACAAACCTAAACTTACACTATAAATAAAATAAACCTAAACCTACACTAAAATAAACTAAACTAAAATAAATAAAACCTAAACCTAAACTTAAAATAAACTAAACCTAAACCTAAACCTAAACTCAATAAAAAAATGAACTAAAAAAAACTTTAACTGAAACTAAAAAAACATTAAAAAAACCAAAAATAAAAAATAATACCTAAACCTAAAAAAATAAACAAAAAATAAAACAAAACTAAAAAAATAAACCTAAACCTAAAAAATAAACTAAAATAAAAATCTTAAAGTAAAATAAGTAAACCTAGAATGAATAAACTATACTAAAAAATAAAAGTAAGCCTAAGTCAAAATAGAAAATAAAATAAACTAAAATAAATAAAAATAAAGTAAAACCTAAATTAGTTATTTTAAAAAAAGTACAAAAAAACCATAACCCTAAACCCTAAACCTTAAACTCTAAGCCCTCAACCTACTACCCTAAACTAGAAACCCTAAACCCTAAAACCCTATACCCTAAACCATAAATGGTAAATCCTAAACCCTAAACCCTAAACCCTAAACCTTAAACACTAAAAATAACCCTAAATGCTATACTATAAACCCTAAACCTACAACCCTAAACCCTAAAACCTAAACCCTAAAACCCTAAACCCCAAACCCTAAACCCTAAACCCAAAACCCTAAACCATAAACCCAAAAACCCAAAACCTTAAACCCTAAACACTAAACCCTAAAAACCTTAAACCCTAAACCCTAAATCATAAACCCTAAACAAACCATACACCCTAAACCCTAAACCCTAAACCTTAAACCCTAAACATTAAACCCTAAACCATAAACCCTAAACCCTAAACCCTAAACCCTAAAATGTAAAACCTTAAACCCTAAAACCCTAAACCATAAAATCTAAACCCTAAACCCAAAACCTTAAAAACCTAAAAACATAGACCTAAACTAAATAAAATTTAAAAATAAAATAAATAAATAAACCTAAAACTAAATAAAATATATAAGAAAACCTAAAAATAAACAAAATAAAAAAATAAAATAAAATAAAAACCAAAACTAAACCATAAACGCAAACCTAAAAATAAAATAAAATAATCTAATAAAATAAACTAAAATAAAGTAATTAAAAACCAAAACTAAACTAAAAAAATATATAAAAACTAAATAAATAAAACCTAAACTTAAACCTATAATAAAATAAAAATAAACCTAAACCAAAACTAAAAAAATAAAACCTAAAACCTTAACCTAAGAAAATAAAATAAAAACCTAAACCTAAACATAAAAATAAAAAATAAAACCTATAGCTATAAAATAAAATAAAAATAAAACTAAACTAAAAAATAAACCTAAGCCTCAAAAATAAACAAGAATAAAAAACCAAACTAAAATAAAAAATCCTAAAATAAATAAACTAAACTAAATAAAAATAAAAAGGAACCTAAATCAAAATAAAAAATAAAATAAACTAAATAAATCTAAACCTACCAGTTTACTTAATTTTTTTAAAAAAAAACCCTAACCTTATTCCTTAATCCTTAAAAGTAACCCTAAACTCTAAACTCTACACCCTAAACCTACAAACTGAAACCTACAACCTTAAACCTACCACCCTAAGCCCTAAACCCTAAACCCTAAACCTTAAACCCTATACCCTAAACCCTAAATCTTAAACCCTAAAACCTTAAACCCTAAACCCTAAAACCCTAAACCCTAAACCCTAAAAGCTACAACTCTAAACCCTAAAGCCTAAACCCAAAACCCTAAACCCAAAATCATAAACCCTTAACCCTAGACCCTAAAAACCTAAAAATCTAAACCTAAACTAAGTAAAACCTAAAAATAAAATTAATAAAAAATTTAAACCTAAATTAAATAAAATAAAATAAAAACCTAAACTAAAACCTAAACCTAAACCTAAACCTAGAACTAAACCTAAAATTAAAAATAATAAAAAATAAAAAATAAACTAAAATAAAATAAAAAATAAAAACCTAAACTACAGTAAAAAATAAAATAAACCTAAAAATTAAAAATCTAAATAAAAAAATAAAAGTAAAATAAAATAAAAATTCCTAAAATAAAATTAAATAAAAAGCTAAACCAGAAAAATAAACCTAAAAATAAAACCTAAAGATAAAAATAAACTACAATAACACCTAAATCTAAAAAATAAAATAAAAAGAAAACTAAACTAAAAAAGAAAAACATAAACCTAAACCAAAATAAAAAATTAAACTAAAATAAAAACTAAAATAAATAAACCTAAAATAAATAAACTAAACTAAATAAAATGAAAAAAATAAAATAAACTAAAATAAATTAAAAATAAACTAAATAAACCAAAACCTACCAGTTGACTTAATTTAAAAAAAAATCTAAACCCTAAACCCTAAATTCTAAGCCTTAAATGCTAAACTCTAAACCCTAAAACTAACCCTAACCCCAATTCTTGAACCTACAACCCTAAACTTACATCCCTAAACCTTAACCCCTAAAAAACATTAATCCCTAAAACCTAAATCCTAAACCCTAATCCCTAAACCCTAAGCCTAACCTTAAACTCTAAACCCTAAATCTTAAACCTTAAAACCCTAAACCCTAAATCATAAAAGCCCTAAACCCTAAACCCTAAAAACCTAAAAATCTAAACCTAAATAAAATAAAACCTAAAAATAAAATAAATAAAAAAGCCTAATCCTAAATAAAAAAATAAAATAATAAAATGAAAACCTAAACTGAAACCTAAACCAAAACCTAAAAATAAAAAGAATAAACCAATAAATATAAACTATAATAAGATAAATAATAACCTAAATTAAACTAAAAAATAAAATAAACCTAAGAATAAAAAGATAATATGATTAAAAATTAAACATAAAATAAAAATAAAATAAACCTTAAATAAATGAAAATCTAAACTTAAACCTAAAAAATAAACATAAAATTAAATAAAAATAAAAACTTAACTCTAAGCTAAAAAAAACCTAAACCTAAACTAAAATAAATAAAACCTAAAACTAAACCTAAACCAAAACTAAATAAAATAAAATAAACTAAAAAAAGACCTCAAAATAAACCTAAAATGAAAACCTAAACCTCAAAAAAAAAATAAAATAAAACCTAAACCTAAACCTAAAAAATAAAAATAAAACCTAAACCTAAAAATAAATAAAAAAATAAAACTCAACTAAAAAAATAAACCTAAACCTAAACCCATACATAAAAAATTAACTAAAACAAAAAACATAAATTAAAGAAAATAAACCTAAAATAAATAAAGTGAACTAAATAAAAAAATAAACATATAAAAATAAAAAATAAAATAAACTAAAATAAATAAAAAATTGACTAAATTAACTAAGTAATCTTAAACCAATAGATTTAAATAATTAAAAAAAATAAAAACCTAAACCCTAAACTAACCCTAAATGCTAAAAACCCTAAACCCTAAAGCCTAAACACCAAACCTTAAACCCTAAATCCTAAACCCTAACCCTAAACCCTAAACCCTAAACCTTAAACCATAAACCCTAAACCCTAAACCCTAAAATCCTAAACCCTAAATTGTAAACCATAAACCCTAATCACTAAAAACTATAAAACATAAACCTAAATTAAATAAAACTTAAAAATAAAATATATAAAAAAAACATAAACCTAAATAAAATAATGTATTAAAATAAAATAAAATAAAAACCTAAACGATCAAGTAGGCCTAAATCAAAACCAAATCAAAATTAATTGAAACCAAAGCCTCCAATCATCTTCAATTGGTCAAGTAAACCCAAACCAACACTCAACCCAAGCCAATTTGGCCAATTTGGTCAAATTGGTCAACTTAACCCATTTGACCCAAATGAATTTGAATTAGCCAAAATCAAATCTAAGCCAAACTACACAAAACCAATTGAACCAAAATAACTCAAATGATCATATGAACTTGACCCAACCCTTGGTTTGACCCAATATGACCAATTGGTCAACATGACCCAACCTAACCTAATTTGACCTAAATGAGTCAAATTGAGCAAAACTTAAGCAAATCAACTCCAATTGACATGAAATTTGGACTAACCCACTTATGGCTCATTTTAAATCTGTCCAAATCAAATACAATGCTAAATGATCATTCAACCCTTGGGTCAAGAGCATCACATGAGATAAATTACCCATGTAAGTGGTTATTTCCATTCCTTGACCACTTAGTACTCTCCCAATGGTCCACCTAGGAACTTAGGACATTCCCCAACCTAACCTAAGGAGTAGTTGGGTTGACAATGACACATGGGAGGTGAAATCACCTCACCCTCCCCATTAGAGCATTTGAAACCCATAGGACACCCATGATTCCTCTTTGGCAGTCATATCCACACGTTCAACCAACCAAGTTGAGTCAACTTACCGCCTCCCTACCACCCATGACTCCTGAGATGGTCGGATGGCCACTAGAAGCCAAACTCAATCCCATAGTCTGATCAAGATGAAGGCGAGGGATGGGGGGGATGGGTGGGGTATATACTCCTTCATTTTTGCTCAAACACATAAAAAATCATTCCTTAGAGCCCTACCTAGCAAAGACGAGCTACTAGAGCCATTCTATAAGCTCCTAAGCTCATTCCTCCATGAAAAAATGCCATTCCTATCCTTCCCAAAATAGGACACTCCCATTTCTAACCTAACTTCCCCATTTCTCCATCAAACTCAAATTAACTTTGCATGTACCTTCCCTAGGCCTCATCGAGCAAGAGCAAATAATCTACCAAGCTTCTTGAGGACCAAAGGAGGCACTTCAATCAAGTTAAGCTCCAATTTCTGCTCAACATGGCTTCATCTCCACTAGCTAAAGCTTCCTCAATCGTTCCAGCCACTAATCTTGAGCTTCAATGAGGTATGCATCCAAAACTGATCCTTATGGAAAAGTGGGTTGGAGCTTTATGAAGAAAACATGCAACTCATGTGATCTCAATCGTTGGATCCCCTTTTATCGATGTTGTGAATGTGTGGGTCCTTTTAGAGTTGATCCGAGCCCGGGTAAGATCAGATCAAGTGAGCAATGGCAGACGGACTCCATTCTACCTCACTCGCATGATGTGAGATCACGCACAGTCCATTCTACATGATCAAA
Organism: Cymbidium sinense; assembly: GCA_021442155.1. NCBI lineage: Eukaryota > Viridiplantae > Streptophyta > Magnoliopsida > Asparagales > Orchidaceae > Cymbidium > Cymbidium sinense. The sequence continues at coordinate 24,067,737 of CM038231.1, forward strand.
ATGGATGGTCATGATTAGATCTGTTAGATTGATCTAATTTAATCCATGAGTTTAATTATAGCCATCCAATCTTAGATCAAATAGCAGACGAGAAAGCACATCTTCCAACACCATGTAGGCGCTGAGTCGGACAAGTTTTAAGTAGCCATTCTCGTGGCTCCATGTGGAAAATGCACTACGTCAGCATGCCATGTGGTACCAATAAATTAGGCTTTAATTAGGCTTAATTAATCATTTTTAATTATTAAAACTTCAAAAAAATCATTAAAAAATCATAGAGAAATCAAAAAAACATAAATAAAAACTTATTTTAAAAGTATTTTAGAGGAGAATTAATTAAAAATGATCTTACCTAATTTTGAATAGTAATTAAGGTTTAATTATAAAATTTATTAGCTTAATTAATTTTTAATTACTTGAGCAATTAATCCTAAATTTTAATGGTTAAATTAATGAGATGACTTCTGCCTCCCATGATTTTCTTGGGATTTATTTCTCACTTAATTAGGAAAAATGACTAATTAAACCTTAACTACTCTTTTAAGTTAATTAATGATTAATTAATCCCCTGAACAATAATAAATCAATTAATTAAGTTTACTAATCGTTGTTCAACAGTAAGTGAACTAAGGAATAGGGTTGGGAGCCTTTTCCCTAAGTTCATTTCACCCTTTGTTTTAAATGAAATTAATTAAGATTTAACTAATTAATTAAATCACTTAATCAAATTGAAATCATAATCACATCAGATCTTAATTAATTAAATCATGGGGTAGATCTTTAGGTGTTTAATAACCTAAAGGAGTTTAATAAAATTATGGTTAGTCCACATGTATGGCAAAATAATAAGAATAATTAATTAAGTCCCTTAATTTAATTAACTATTAATCATGAGCTAATTGCATTAGGCCCCTTTTATTTCCTAGGATCATTGCAAGTTTATTTTCTATGCATATCATGTTGGCTCATAATTATTTAGTTAATTACTTTAAGGTGACATAGGTAAGGCTGATTAATTCATCTAATTAAGGTTTCAACTTAATTAACCCATAAAATCAACTTAATTACATTTCCCTAAAATAAATCAAATCACTAATGTGGGAATGGGTTCAAAACATCAAGTGATGATTTCTCTTCTTTTTTTTAAATCAAATCAAATTCAAAACTTAATTAATAAAGAAGCTTTGGTTTGCTTTAAATAATCTTATTTAATTTGATTATCCTTAACAACTAGTTTGGTTGAATGAATCACATGCTTATATTTGATTGTCCTCTTTCCAATCATGTTAAATTTGGTATGTCATTTTAATTCATGGATCCATCTTTTCAAAATCAAGTAAAATATGATGGATTTCCATTATGTAAGCTTGCATGTGTTGATTTAATTTAATATATGTGTGGATATTATCACTATTAAATCCAAATGTATTTTTCAAAATCTTATAAATGAATAATAATATGTGTTATGATGCTAGTTATAAATACATAAGAAATGCATGTGCTTATAGCTTATGTGTACGAATGTAGAGTTCTCTTTCCTCTATTCATGTGTTGATTTATATAAGATTGAATGGTAATGGGCATATAGTTTGGACATCTCGGGAACACGAGGCTCAAGCTAGCCCCAAAGTGGTCATTTGATTACATCACTTCCCAAGTTTAACAACATCACGTACCCATTTGATTTCATTCTTATGTATTTTAACATTAGAATTTGGATAGAGCTTTAATTCATATATATTACTGATTCATAAAAAAGACAATCTTTGCATGGTTTTCTTTCCCTCATTTATGTGTATATCCCTGTGTCCAAGAAAAGTAAGTATATAGTCTAGACATCCCAAGAATACAAGACTTTAGTTAGCCCCAAGGAGGTCATTTGATTGCCTCACTTTCCTAGATTAATAATGACACTTACTTGCTTATATCTTTATACATGTATATGTATATGTGATTAGTGAATGAAAATCCCATTTTACATTAAACTTGCATGCATTCATAATTGACTAAGTGGTTGAATTAATTAGCCATATGATTTGGAGCTTACTTCTTATGTTCATGTATACGAATTTACATATATTTGAATGCAAATGGGTATATAGTCTAGACATCTAGAGAATACGAGCCTTTAGCTAGCTCTAAGGAGATCATTTGATTACCTCACTTCCCTTGTTTAACAATGACACATGCCTATTTAATTTCATTCTTATGTCCTTTTTGTATAAGAATTTGGATAAAGTTTTAAATTAATATGTTTATATAATTCAATCTAATAAGATATAAATTCTAAACATACACATTCATCATTTAAGTGTTCTAAAATATGTTGCATGTATATAGATACACATAGGATTAAATCATATGCATGTTACATGTGATGGAAAGGAATGATTTAATATATGTCATGTGGTAGTAATTGAATTAAATTAATCTTAAGATGTCTTTCATTTTGAATAGGATTATTTAAAGCGAACTTAAAATTAGGATTAATTAAATCATTTAATAAGCCATTCACTAAAGAAAACTAAATTAGTTTAATATACTTTAGAAAGTAATTTAACAAAAATTAAAATTCTCAAATCAATTAAACTACTTTAAGTGAAATCAACCTTTCATGTTAAATTGAATCCTTCTACACTTAGAAAATACAACACTAATGCCTAACAAGACTTACCACAGAAGCCTTAATACACACATTAGAATTAAGTCACCACTTCTAGCTCTAAGTTAGGATGGTGTATGATGTGATATATGATTTTTTATGATGTATTATTTTAGATTGGATGTTAGAGTGTATGCTTTGTAGACTGGATGATAAGCTAATATTTTCCAAATCATGTTTTCTATAAGGGATTATGCTTAAGGGATGCTTAAAAATAAATCTGAATGCTCTTTTTGCAGGTTTCTTAAATCCTTAAGCATAATCCAAGTTATGATAGGTGGGCTTAGTTACCCATGTGCAGGGTGCTAAGTCCAAATTATAAATACAACTTCTTGGGATTATATGTATATTTAGCTAACCTTTATTTTGCAAGTGTAGTTAGATTTACTTTTCCCACATAAATGTTATTTTTGCAATATGAATTAAGATTAGTGCTATGGGAGATTAGGATGAGCAGTGGCCAGAAAGCTTTGTCCTAGGGTGCCCTGTGATGCCTTTAAAGCAAGCACCATCCAAATCAAAGAAAGAACCATATCAAAAAAAAAGATATGAAGAAAGAAGACCCCCCATAGCAATTAATACAATTATAATTATTCTTTCATATTTTCCATGTTGTATAAGGGTAGAGCTCAGCTACCCATCTTTTCTCTCTTCGGGTTGTACGGTGGTACCCAACGACACCGACCTTTTATTCTTCTATGATAGTTTATATAATATTTTGATGTTATGTTTACATTGTGCATTAGATGGCATGATTTTCATACTTTCTTAAATGATTGATGCTTTAATGTGTGTCTTGGATACGATTAGGCTCTTAGGATAAAAATAACCATTCTACCTAACTAATCACTCATAACTAATTTACCTATGTTCATTTGATTACCTCACTTTCCTATGTTGATGTTATTTTTACATTGTTGAATTAATTAGCCATTTGATTTGGAGCTTACTTCCTATGTTAATATATACGAATTTACCTATGTTTGAGTGCAAATGGTTATATAGTATGGAAATCCCTAGAATACGAGGCTTTAGCTAGCTCCGAGGTGGTCATTTGATTACCTCACTTTCTTGGTTTAACAATGACACATGCATATTTAATTTCATTCTTATGTCCTTTTGTATAAAAAATTGGATAAAGTTTTAATTTAATAGGTTTAAATAATTCAATCAAATAAAATACAAATTTTTAACATACACATACGTTCATCATTTAAGTGTGCTAAAATATGTTGCATGTATAGATACATTTAGGATTAAATCATATGCATGTTACATGTGATGGAAAAGAATGATTTAATATGTCATGTGGTAGTAATTAAATCAAATTAATCTTAAGATTTCTTTGTTTTTAAAAATGATTACTTATAGTGAACCTGAACTTATGATTAATTAAATCATTTAACAAGCCATTCACTAAAAGAACTAAATTAAATTAATATACTTTATAAAGTGACTTAAGGTAGGGATGAAAGAGGGAAATCCTCTTTTTCTCTCTTTATAACACTTAGTTGTTAAGTGTAATCTAGTTAAACAAAAGAAAATACAAATTAAAATTCTCAAATCAATTAAACTACTTCAAGTGAAATCAACCTTACATGTTGAATTGAATCCTTCAACACCTAGAAAATACAACACTAATGCCTAACAAGACTTACCACACAAACCTTAATACACAGATTAAATTTAAGTCACCACTTCTAGCTCTAAGTTAGGATGTTGTATGATGTGATGTATGCTTTATTTTATCATGTATTATTTTAGATTGGATGTTAGGGTGTATCCTTCGTAGACTTGATGATAGGGAAATATTAGCCTAATCATGTTTTCTGCATGGGATTATGCTTAAGGGATGCTTAAAAATAAATGTGAATGCTAATTTTGTAGGTTGCTTAATCCTTAAGCATAATCCAAGTTAGGACAGGTGGGCTTAGTTACCCATGTGTAGGGTGCTAAGTCAAAATTATAAATACAGCTGCTTGGGATTATATGTATATTTATCTAACCACTATTTTGCAGGTGTAGTTAGATTTTCTTTTTCCACATCAAGGTAATTTTTTCAATCGGAATTAGGATTAGTGCTATGGGGAATTAGGATAAGCAGCGGCCAGAAGGCTTTATCCTAGGGTGCCTTGTGATGCCTTTGAAGCAAGCACCATCCAAATTAAAGAAGGAACCAAATCAGAAATGGAGATATGAAGAAAGAAGACCCTCATATAATTTAATACAATTATAATTACTCTTTCATATTCTAACTTGTATAAGGGTAGAGCTTGGCTATCCATCTTTTCTCTCTTCGGGTTGTACAGCGGTACTCGACTGCACCTGCATTTTATTCTTTTATGATAGTTTATATAATTATTTGATGTTATGTTTACATTATGCATTAGGACGACATGCTTTTCATAGCATCTTAAATGATTGATGCTTTAATGTGTGGCTTGGGCATAGTTAGGATAAAAATAACTTTTCTACCCAAATAATCACTCATAACTAAATTTTAAACAACTCATAACCTTATTATAAAGCCAAAGAAATAAATAAGATAATTAAAAGATTTAGCAACCACTTAGCTGTATGGTTGTATGTTTCACATCATGCATGCATATTCTTTCTCTCTTGAATAAGAAGGATCTCCATCCTAGCATGATAAAGGAATGCTTGACATATGAGGGAATCCCTTATGGTGGAGAACACCTTCTTCTAGCAAATTAGACCCATAACCTATTTCATCATGCATTTAGGCATAAGAATCCTAAAGCCTCTGTCAAAATAATGCATCTAAAATGAAATAAAAGTTTAAAAGATTTTGCATCTATAGATTAAGTCATATGCTCATACCACTCATGCTCCAGTCTCTTAGGGAGTACATTTAGGACTTTAGTCTCTTTGTAATTAAATAACTACCCTAACTATCTTGCAATTCAGAAGACCATACTACATGGTTTTAAAATCATAGGAGGAGTTAACTAGCGGCCACTCCAAGAGGCTATAAGTCTAGAAGTCAGACAATTTATTCTCTCTTATGGAGGTAAACCCTTATGTCCACCTATCACTTAGATTTAGGTCGTGCTTTAGCTCGTACTAAAGCTCCCTAGATTTCGGATTCGAGGTACCTATTTCCACTGGCCTACGATCATAAATCCTCACCTCTTAAGCATTCCCACAACCTTGTGTTGCTAGATTATATTCCCTAGTAATCTATTTAAATTTCAACTCAAAACATATAAATCTCTTCAACTTTAAAATTATAAAGCCCAACCTAGGATAGATTGGAATGCTCATTAGGCTTCCTAGTATCATGAGGATTTCCTACTTATTTCATTTGGATTCTAAAATAAGTCTTCTTCTTGAATTTTTCTAATTGACTTTCCAAGTATAACCAATCCTTTGATAGTCTAACCTTCAAATATTTGGAGATGATAATTGTCTACTCTAATTGAGAGTATTCTTAGAAAATTTTATTTCCTAAGATGTAATTAACTATGGAGGCTTACCTCCATGGGGAACTTAAGAACCTAGTTTAATATAAATCTTACTTTATTCATCTATATAAAGTAGGGGGAAACTCTCTAGTACATTCAAAGACCCACCATATCTTAGTTGTTCTTATTATGTGATTAAGTCCATTAAAGGGTGATGCATCTATCTTTCAGGATAGTACATCATACCTCAATGTTATACCTGATCAACTCAAAAAGTACCCTATGATCTGCGTGGTGTCCTGCCCCCTAGATCCAAAAATAAGTACCACGCGGCCCTCTCGCCTTGTTCATTTAATACTCTCAACATCATCTTTTCTTTTTGGAGTTTGGAGATGTCGATCCTAGGATAGGCAAGGGTTCTTAGACTGATAATGTTGACTGATATACCTAGGTCAACTAGAACTATGGATAGCATGTATCTACCAACATCCACTGTAATGTAAAGAGGTGGTTGTGCTCAGTCATCTCTAGGAGTAAGTTTTCATTGTTGAATGTAACTAAATAAAAACATAAACCTAAAAATAAAACCTAGAAATAAAAAAATAAAACCTGAACCCTAAACTAAAATAAACCTAAAACTAAAATAAAATAAATAAACCTAAACCTACACTAAAATAACTAAATTAAAATAAATAAAACCTAACACTAAACATAAAGTAAATATAAAAAAATAAACTAAAAATAAACCAAAACATAAACCAAAAAATAAAACCTAAAATAAACCTAAAATAAAAACATAAAACCTAAACCTAAAAAAATAAAATAAAAAGCTAAACCTAAACCTAAAATTAAAAAATAAAATTTATACCTAAAAAATAAAATAAAAATAAAACTAAACTAAAAATTAAACCTAAACCTAAACCTAAACCTAAAAAATAAACTAAAATAAAAAACTTAAACTAAAATAATTAACCCTAAAATAAATAAACTAAACTAAATAAAAATAAAATTAAACTTAAATCAAAATAAAAAATAAAATAAACTAAAATAAATAAAAAATAAAGTAAATAAACCTAAACCTACCAATTTACTTTATTGAAAAAATAAATAAATAATAAAAATAATAAAAAATAAAACCCTAACCTTGAAACCTAAAGCTAACCCTAAACCCTAAACCCTAAACCTTAAACCCTAAACCCTAAAACCAAACCCTAAAACCCAAAACCCTAAACCCTAACCCTAAACCATAAACCCTACACTAAAACCCTAAACCCTAACCTAAACTTAAACCTACTAAACTTAAACCTAAACTAAACTAAACTAAACTAAACCCTAAACCACTAACCTAACTTAACTAAATACACTAAACCTAAACCTAAAACCTAAACCTAAACCCAAACTACTTAAACTAAACCCTAAACCCTAAACTATAAACCTTAAACCTAAACCTAAATCCTAAACCTAAACCCTAAACTAACCATAAACCCTAAGCTAACCCTAAACCCTAAAGCCTAAACATAAAACCTTAAAATCTAAACCCTAAATCCTAACCGAAAACCCTAAACCCTAACCCTAAACCCTAAACCCAAAAACCCTAAACCCTAAAACCCTAAACCCTAAACCCTAAACCCTAAACCCTAAAAACAAGAAAACCTAAACCTAAACTAAATAAAACCTAAAAATAAAAAAATAAATAAACCTAAACCTAAATAAAATAAAATAAGAACCTAAATAAAAACCTAAACCTAAACCTAAAAAGAAAATAAAATAAACTTTAAATAAAAATAAAATAAAATAAAAATAAAATAAATACTAAACATAAAATAAAAATAAAATAAACCTAAAATAAAATAAAATAAAAACTAAATTAAACCTAAAAATAAAAAATAAACCTAAAAAAAACTTAAAAATAAATAAATAAATAAAACCTAAACCATAAACTAAAAGACAAAATCTAAATCTAAAATTAAAATAAATAAATAAATAAACCAAAACAAAAATTAAAATAAATAAAACCTAAACCTAAACTTAAAATAAACTAAACCTAAACCCTAAACTAAATAAAATAACATAAACTAAAAATTAAAAAATAAAACTTAAAAATAAACCTAAAGAAAAATCTAAAACCTAAACCGAAAAAAATAAAATAAAAAACTTAACCTAAACTTAAAAATAATAAATAAATCATAAACCTAAAAAATAAAATAAAATAAAAACTCAACTAAAAATATAAACCTAAACCTTAACCTAAAGTTAACAAAATAAACTAAAATAAAAAACCTAAACTAAAATATATAAACCTAAAATAAATAAACTAAACTAAATAAAAATAAAAATAAAAAGTAAAATAAAGCAAAATAAATGAAAAATAAACTAAATAAACTAAATAAACAAAGAAGAAATGTTGAATGTGAATTTGTTCTCTATTAAAAAAAACCAAAGCTCCTAAACCCTAACCCTAAACCCTAAACCCTAGACCCTAAACCCCAAACCCTAAAGCCTTAAACCTTAAATCCTAAACCCTAAACCCCAAACCCTGAATGCTAAACCCTAAACCCTAAACCCTTATAACCTAAACATAAAGTAAATAAAACCTAAAATTAAAATAAATAAATAAACCTAAACCTAAATAACATAAAAAATAAAATAAAATAAAAACTTGTATTAAAACCTAAACCTAAACTTAAAAAATAAAATAAAATAAATAAAAACCAAAACTAAACTAAAAAATAAAATAAACCTAAAAAATAAAAAACTTAATCAAAATAAAAAGTAAAGGTAAAATAAAAATAAAATAAACATAAAATAAAATAAAATAAAAAATAAATGAAAACCTAAAAAAACCTAAAAATAAATAAAAATTAACCTAAACCCTAAACTAAAAAAAACTATACCTAAAATAAACAAAATAAAATAAACTTAAACCTAAACTAAAACAAACTAAGAAAAATTAAATAAAACTTAAACCTAAACCTAAAATCAACTAAACATAAACCCAAAACTTAATAAAATAAACTAAACTAAAATAAATCTATTCCTGAACTAAAAAATAAAACCTAAAAGTAAACCTTAAACCTAAACATAAAAAAAGAAAATAAAAACCTAAACTTAAACCTAAAAATAAAAAATAAAACCTAAACATAAACAATAAAATAAAAATAAAACTAAACTAAAAAATAAACATAAACTTAAACCTAAAAAATAAACAAAAATAAATAAACCTAAAATAAATAAACTAAACTAAATTAAAATAAAAATTAAACATAAATTAAAATAAAAAATAAAATAAACTTAAATAAATAAAAAATAAACTAAATAAACCTAAACCTATCGGTTTACTTAATTTAAAAAAAAAACCTAAACTCTAAGCTAATCCTAAACCCTAAAAACCTTAAACCCTAAAGCCTAAACACTAAATCATAAACCTTAAATCCAAAACCCTAACCCTAAATCCTAATGCCTAAAACCCTAAACCCTAAAAGCCTAAACCCTAAACCCTAAAAACCTAAATAAAATAATAAAATAAAATAAAATCCTAAACTAAAATCTAAACCTAATCCAAAAAATAAAATAAAATAAAATTAAATTAAATTAATAAAAATCTAAAACAAACTAAAAAGTAAAATAAACCTAGAAATAAAAAACCTAAATAAAATAAAGACTAAACGTAAAAAAAAATAAATGAACTTAAAATAAAATAAAATAACAACTAAATAAAAATAAAAACCTAAAAAATAGCCCTAAAAATAAATAAAAATAAAATGTAAGCTTAAGCCTAAAATAAATTAAACGTAAACCTAATCCTAAACTAAATAAAATAAAATAAACTAAAAATAAACCTAAACCCAAACTAAAAAATAAAACCTAAAAATAAACCTAAAATAAAAACCTAAAACCTAAACCTAAGAAGATAAACAAAAAATTAAACCTAAACCCTAAACCCTAAACCATTACAACCCTAAACCATAAACCCTTAAATAAAACACTAAGCAACAACCCTAAACCCTAAACCATTAACCCTAAAACCCTAAGCCCTAAACCCTAAACCCTAAACCCTAAACCCTAATCCCTAAACCCTAAATTCTATACCTAAACCTAAACCCTAAACCCTAAACCCTAAACCCTAAACCCTAAACCCCAAATCCTAAACCTAAACCTAAACAAAATAAACTAAAAAATAAACCTAAACCCTAAAACCTAATAAACCTAAACCAAAACCAAAACCACAGCAGAACCATGATGATAAGAACATCACCATCAGAGGCTCGCCTAGATCAGGAGGCTAAGGTAGAGGCGTTGCTTATCGCAGTGGTGGTGGGGGATCTGGAGGTGCTGGTGGATATGGAGGTGGTTGTTGGAGCAATGCTGGTTATGGAGGCGGGAGGAGCCATGGAGGTTACAGCCGTGGTGGTGGCAGAGGGATAGATCAGGGTTATGATGGTGGGTCCCGCTACTCGAGGGGTCAGGGAGATTTTTATGGGAACTGGAGAAACTGATGAACGGCCAATCTGATCTATAGCATAGGGAATTGTGTCTTTATAGTAGAGATAGTTCTAGTTATCTAGGGATTTTGATTTGCTATATTTGTGCTCATTTTTTATCTATGTCATTACTTGTGTCCTGGAAAATGTAGTGTGTTACTTGGTTGAGGAAATCAAAATGAAGAAATGTTGATTCTGAATTTGTTCTCTGTTAAGAAAAGAAGCCAAAAACCTTAAACCCTAAATCATAAACCCTTAAACCCTAAACCATAATCCCTAAACCCTAAATCCTAAACCCTAAACAAAAAAAACCCTAAACCCTAAACCCTAAACCCTAAACTCTAAACAAACCCTAGAACCTAAACCCTAAAAAACTCTAAACTCTTAACCTTAACCCTAACCCTAAACCCTAAACCCCAAAACCTTAAACCCTAAACCCTAAACTAACCTTGGACCTTAAACCTTAAACCCTAAAAATGCTAAACACTAAAGCCTAAACCTTAAACCTTAAACTAACCTTAAACCCTAAGCTAACCTTGAACCCTAAACCCTAAAAACCCTAAAATCCTTAAACCCTAAAGCCTAAACACTAAACACTAAACCATAAACCATAAACCTTAAACCCTAACCCTAAACCCTAAACCCTAAACCCTAAAACCCTAAACCCTAAATCCTAAACCCTAACCCCTAAACACTAAAAACCTAAAAATCTAAAAACCTAAATTAAACTAAATAACGCCAAAAAAAAACCTAAACCTAAATAAATTAAAATAAATAAATTATAAAACATAAACTAAACCTAAAATAAAATAAAATAATAAAATAAACTAAACTAAACTAAAATGAAACAAACATAAGAAAAAAAATAAAAAAAAAAACTAAATAAAAAAAAATAAATACCTAAAAAAAAAAAAAAAAAACTAAAAAAGCCTAAACCAAAAAAAGAAACCTAAAAATAAAACTAAAAAATAAATAAAAAATAAAACCTAAACCCGAAACTAAAAATAATCTAAACCTAAAGTAAAAATAAAATAAACAAAATAAAAAACCTAAACCTAAACTAAAATAAATAAAAATTAAACCTAAACCTAAACCTAAACTAAATAAAATAAAATAAAGTAAAAATAAACCTAAACATAAACTAAAAAATAAAACCTAAAAATAAACCTAAAATAAAAACCTAAAACTAAAACCTAAAAAAAATAAAATAATACGTTAAACCTAAACATAAAAAAACCTAAATATATAAAAATAAAATTAAAAATAAAACTCAACTAAAAAATAAACATAAACCTAAACCTAGACCTAAAAAATAAACTAAAATAAAAAACCTAAACTAATATAAATAAACCTAAAATAAATAAATTTAACTAAATAAAAAACTTAAATAAAAATAGAAAATATACTAAATAAACCTAAACCAAAAGTCTTACTTAATATTTTAAAAAGAAACACTAAACCTTAAGCTAACCCTAAACCCTAAACCCTAAAAACCCTAAACCCTAAAGCCTAAACACTAAACCCTAAACCCTAAACACTAAACCCTAAAACCCTAAACCCTAAAGCCTAAACTTGAAACCCTAAACCATAAACCCTAAACCCTAACCCTAAACCTTAAACTTTAAAACCTTAAGCCCTAAACCCTAAACGCTAAACTCTGAAAACTTAAAAACCTAAACCTAAGCTGAATAAAAGCTAAACAAAGAATATAAAAACACTAAAACCTAAATAAGATAAAAATGTATATATAAAATAATAACCTAAAGTAAAACTTGAACCTAAACCTAAAAATAAAATAAAATAAACTAATAAAACTAAACTAAAATAAAATAAATAAAAAACTAAACTAAACTAAAAATTAAAATAAACTTAAGAATAAATAAATAAATAAAATAAAAATTAAATGTAAAAATATAAATCTAAAATAATATGAAATAAAAACAAAATAAAAAACTAAACCTAACAAAATAAACTTAAAGATAAATAATAAATAAAATCTAAACCCTAAACCTAGAATAAAAACAAAATAAACAAAATAAAATGAACTTAAACCTAAACTAAAATAAACTAAACTAAAATAAATAAAACATAAACCTAAACCTAAAATACACTAAACCTAAACCTAAACCTAAACTAGATAAAAAAAAATAAACTAAAAGTAAACCTAAACGTAAACTAAGAAATAAAACCTAAAAATAAACATAAAATATAAACCTAAAACTTAAACCAAAAAATAAAATAAAATAAAAACCTATACCTAAACCTAAAAATAAAAAATTAAACCTATCCTTAAATAGAAAATAAAAATAAAACTCAACTAAAAAATAAACATTAACCTAAACCTAAACCTCAAAAATAAACTAAAATAAAAAATCTAAACAAAAATAAATAAACCCAAAATAAATCACCTAAACTAAATGAAAATATAAAATAAACCTAAATAAAAATAAAAAATAAAATAAACTAAAATGAATAAAAAATAAACTAAATAAACCTAAACCTACCAGTTTACTTAATTTAAAAATAATAATAAAAATAAAAATAAATTTAAATAAATAAAAAAAATCCTAAACCCTTAACCCTAAACCATAAACCTTCAACCCTAAACCATAAAGGCTAACTAAATACTAAACTAACTAATAACTTACTAACTAAAAATTAAAACTAACTAATAAAGCTAAATAATTCCCAACTATTGAGCTCTCAACCCGTCTGTCATTGTTGTGGCTCACAGAACTCCCCGAATTAGATTGTAGAGGCTCTTCTTTCATTCTTCAACATGGGGAAAACATGTGGTATGGGAGATGGTCAAAAACTAAAGACACATAGAAGAAATCAAAGGTGGGCAGACAAATCATACAAGAAAAGTCACCTTGGAAATGAATGGAAGAAGCCATTCACATGATCTTTTCTTGCAAAGGCCATTGTGCTTGAAAAAATTGGCATTGAGGCAAAGCAACCCAACTCTGCTATCAAAAAATGTGCTAGGGTCCACTTGATCAAGTATGAGATAAAGATTGTAGCCTTTGTTCCAAATGATGGTTGTTTGAACTTCATCAAGGAAAATGATGAGGTGTTGATTATTAGATTTGGCCATAAAGGGCATGCTGTAAAAGATATTCCCGGAGTTAGGTTCAAGGTTGTGAAGGTTTCTGACGTGTCCCTCTTCACTATTTTTAAAGAGAAGATGGAAAAGCCCAGGTCTTAGTCTATTACGTCCTCACTATTTTGGGCACTTAGCATCTTTTTGTTTGTGCACCTATGGTTTTAACCTTTTTTTTCCTAAGATGCATCCTTTATTAAAGAAAATAAGTTCAAATTTTTTTTTCTTTCTTGGAAGTGCTTTTAGCTTTTATGTTAGGTTTATTTCTTGAAGCTTCGTAAACAAAAATACAAAACCCTAAATCCTAAACCCTAAACCATAAACCCTAATCCCAAAAACCCTAAACCCTAAATCCTAAACCTAAAACCCTAAAATCTACAACCCTAAACCCTAAACCCTAAACCCTAAACCCCAAACCCTAAACACTAAACCCCAAACCCTAAAAACCTTAAAACCTAAACCAAAAAAAAAATTTTTTTTAAATTACAAACATAAACTAAAACCTAAACCTAAACCTACAATAATAACAACAACAACAACAACAAGCCTTAATCCCACTAGGTGGGGTCGGCTACATGAATCCTTCATCTCCATTGTGTCCTATTATGTGTCAAATTCTCATTTAATTCAAGTATACTAAGATCATTTTTATACATCTTAACCAAGTCTTTTAGGTCTACCTCTACCTTTCTTAACATAAGGCAAATCTAATGCATCTCTCTCCTAATCATGGGATGGCGACGCTTTATGTGGCCAAACCATCTAAGGTGACTCTCCCTAATCTTATCTACCACTGGAGCTACTCCAACTTTTTCTTGAACATACTCATTTTGCATTCTATCTCTAAGGGTAAAGCCACTCATCCACCTGAGCATCCTCATCTCTGTAACACTTAATTTAGTCTTATGTTTCTCTTTTATTGGCTAACATTCTGCACCATAAGTCATTGCAGGTCTTACCACCATCTTATTTCCTTAAGTTTAAGTGGAACTTTTCTATCACATAATAGGCCAGATGCATTCCTCCACTTCAACCATCCAACTTGAATTCTACTAATAATATCTCCATTTATTTCACCATCATTTTGAACAATAGAGCCTAAATATCTGAATCGCTCACTCTTATTAATGACTTGATCAACTAAAGTCACAACACTACCACTAAAACTTCTACAACTAAAATTACACTCCATATATTCAGTTTTAGATTTGCTTAAATGAAAACCTTTAGACTCTAAAGTTGACCTCCATAATTCAAGTTTTTGTTGGACTCCCCCTCTAGTCTTATCAACAAGAAGAATGTCATCAGCAAAAAGCATACACCAAGGTACATCTTCTTGTAAATGCCTCGTAAGAACATCCATAACTAAAGTAAAAGGATAAGGGCTTAATGTTGATCCTTGATGTAATCCAACTGAAATAGGAAAATATTTTATCAATCCTCCTTATGTTTGGACACAAGTGATAGCTGTAGTATACATATCCTTAATGACTTGAATATAACCAATATTAACTTCTTTCTATTCTAGAACTCTCCAAAGAACATCTCTTGAGACTTTATCATAAGCTTTCTCTAAATCAATAAATATTATATGTAGATCCTTCTTATTTTCTCTATGATTCTCCATCAAACCTCTTAACAAATGTATAGCATCCATAGTAGATCTACCTGGCATGAAACCAAACTGATTGTGAGAAACTTCTGTATCACATCGTAACCTATGCTCAATTACTCTCTCCCATAATTTTAATGTATGGCACATTAACTTAATTCCTCTATAATTTGCACACTCTTGTGCATCCCCTTTATTCTTAAATATAGGAACCAACAAACTCTTTCTCCACTCATCTAGCATCTTTTTAGTCTTTAAAATAACATTAAAAAGATTTGTAAGCCAAGAAATTCCTTGATCTTCTAAACATTTCCACACTTCTATTGGAATATTATCCGGTCCTACTGCTTTTCCACATTTCATTTTCTTTAAAGCTTCACTAACTTCAAATTTACTAATACGACGATAAAAATGAAATTCTTTATTTTTGTTTAGGGTATTAAGGTTGATAAAATCAATCATACTTTCAGATCCTTCATTGAAAAGTTTATTAAAATACCTCATCCACCTATTTTCAATATCTTTTTCTAAGAAAAGCACTTTATTATTTTCATCCTTAATACTCCTCACTTGAACTATGTCTTTACTTCTCCTATCTCTTTGGTTGGCTAACTTATACATACATCTTTCACCTTCTTTGGTATCTAATCTATTATATAAATCACTAAAGCTAAATTTTTTGCATCATATATTGCTTTCTTAGAATCTCTACAGGCCATTTTATATCTTTCCCAATTCTATGAGTTTTACATCTAAACCAAGTTTTATAATAATGCTTCTTATTTCTTATCTTTTCTTGCACACTCTGACTCCACCACCAACTATTCTTATTAAAAGAAGCTTTTCCTTTTGATTCTCCAAGCACATCTTTAGCAACTTGTTTAATAACACTTGATATTTTTTCCCACATAACGTTAGCTTCCTTATGAACATCCCAAACTCTAATTTCTTGTAGCTTGCTCTTAAAAATATTTTTATTTGTGTTCTTTAAGTGTCCCCATCTAATCCTAGGATAATAATTTAGTTTATTTTTTCTCTTACAACATTTCATCTTAAAATCTAAAACTAATAGTCGATGTTGGGTACTTAAAATTTCACTTGGAATGACCTTACAATCTTTACAATCTAAACGATCTATTTTTCTTATCAAAAAATAATCAATCTATTTTACTAGATCCATTTTTATAAGTAATAATATGTTCATCTCTTTTCTTAAATAAAGTATTAGCAACTACAAAATCATAAGCTAAAGCAAAATCTAATATACCTACCTTCTTCATTAGTCACTCCAAATCCATAACCACCATGAATACTTTTAAAATCTTCTACCACTCTACCAACATGTCCATTTAAATCTCTCCCAATAAATACTTTTTTTCAAGATGTATCTTTTGTATTAATCCCTCTAATTTATTCCAAAATTTTTCTTTTGAGCTTACCTCCAAACCTACTTGAGGAGCATAGACACTTATAACATTGATAATCTTAGTATCAACAATAATCTTTAAAGCTATAATTCTATCTCCACATCTATTAATACTTAAAACATTATCCTTCAAACTTTTATCTATAATCACACCTACATTAATAATCTTACTAAAGTTTAAAACCTAAACTATCAATCTCCTTGGCCTTCTCACCAACCCATTTAGTTTCTTGAACACATAAAATATTTATCTTTCTATGAACCATAATATCTATTAATTCCATTAATTTACCTGTAAGAGTACCTATATTCCAAGATCCTAACCTAATTCTAGTTTCATGGACTAACTTCTTTGCTCGCATCCGTCCATAATGTGGGAACCCTTGCTTATTTAACACTGCACCCGGGCGCCGATGCAGCGGCTCTAGCATATTTTTTCACCTATTCGCCATAGCCTGTGGGACGCTTCAAGATTAACACAATGGTTTAAAGGATTCATGTCATGATTATTTAGACAAATTTTATGCTGGCTGTCGACTACCTAATGCAACCCTCCACTTTTTGCATCCGGACTTGGGACCGGCAATGGTAGTGTTAGACTAAATTAAAACCTAAACCTAAAAAGAAAAAAAACTAAATTAAAATAAATTAAATAAAAACTAAATTAAACTAAAAAAAATAAAAACCTAAATAAAATAAAAACTAAACCTAAAATAAAAATAAAATAAACATAAAATAAAATAAAATAAGAACTAAATAAAACCTAAATCTAAATAAAAAACCTAAATATACAAACTAAAAATAAATAAAAAATAAAACCTAAACCTTAAACTAAAAAAACATAAACTTAAAATAAAAATAAAATAAACCTAAACCTAAAGTAAAATAAACTAAACTAAAATAAATAAAACTTAAGCCAAAACCTAAAGTCAACTAAACCTAAACCTAAACCTAAAGTAAATAAAATAAAATTAACAAAAAATAAACCTAAACCTAAACTAAAAAATAAAACTTAAAAATAAACCAAAAATAAAAACCTGAAACCTAAACCTAAAAGTAAAATAAAAACCTAAATCTAAACCAAAAAATCAAAAAAAAAACTGAAACTTAAAAAATTAAATGAAAAAAAAAACTAAATTAAAAAATAAACATAAACCTAAACTTATACTTAAAAAATAAACTAAAATAAAAAACCTAAACTAAAATAAATAAACCTTAATAAATAAACTAAACTAAAAAAAATAAACCTAAATCAAAATTAAAAATAAAATAAACTAAAATAAATAAAAAAATAAACTAAATAAACCAAAACCTATGAGTTTACTTAATTTAAAAATAATAATAATAAAATAATTAAAAAAACCTTAACCCTAAACCCTAAACCCTAAAACTAACCTTAAACCCTAAACTATAAACTTTAAGCCTATAAACCTAAACCCTAAACCTAAACCCTAAAACCATAAACCATAAACCCTAAACCCTAGACTGTAAACCCTAAACCCTAAAAGCCTAAACACTAAACCCCAAACCGTAAACCCTAAACTCTAAACCCTAAATCCTAAACCCTAAACACTAAACCCTAAGCCCTAAAACCCTAACCCTAAACCTTAAACCCTAAAAACTTAAGAACTTAAACCTAAACTAAATAAAACCTAAAAATATAATAAAAAAAATCAAAACCTAAATAAAATAAAATAAAAATAGAAACCTAAACTAAAACCAAAATCTAAACCTAAACTAAAACCTAAAAATTAAAAAAATAAAAAAACAAAAATAAACTAAAATAAAATAAATAAAAACCTAAAGTAAACAAATAAATTAAAATAAACCTAAAATAAAAAACCTAAATAAAAAAATAAAAAGTAAAATAGAAATAAAATAAACATAAAATAAAATAAAATAAAACTAAATAAAAGCATGAACCTGAACAATAAACCTTAAAATAAAACCTCAAAATAAATAAAAAATAAAACCCAAACTCTAAACTAAAAAATAAAACCTAAACCTAAAATAAAAATAAAATAAACCTAAACCTAAACTAAAATAAACTAAACTAAAATAAATTTAACCTAAACCTAAAGCTAAAATAAACTAAGCCTAAACCTAAACATAAACTAAATAATATAAATTAAACTAAAAATAAACCTAAACCTAAACTAAAATATAAAACCTAAAAATAAACCTAAAATAAAAACCTTAAACCTAAACCTAAAAAGATAAAATAAAATTAAACCTAAACTAAAAAAATAAGCCTAAACCTAAACCTAAACCTAAACCTAGAAAATAAATTAAAATAAAAAACCTAAACTAAAATAAATAAACTTAAAATAAATAAACTAAACAAAATAAAAATAAAAATAAACCTAATTTAAAATAAAAAATAAAATAAACTAAAATAAATAAAAAATAAACTAAATAAACCTAAACCTATGAGTTTACTTCATTCAATGAAATAAAAAAAATAATTAAAAAAACCCTAACCCTAAACCCTAAACCCTAAACCCTAAACCCTAAAACCCTAAACCTACAACCTTAAACCCTAAACCCTAAAATCCTAAACTCTAAACCCTAAACCCTAAACCCTAAACTCCAAACCCTAAAAGAAACAACCCTAAACCCTAAACCCTAAACCCGAATCTCTAAACCTTAAACTCTAAGAATGGGCAGAACCATGATGGCAGGAACATCACCATCAACAAAGCTCAGTCTAGGTCTAACAGTGGAGGGGAAGGCAAAGGCAGTAGTTATTGTAGTGGTGGTGCAGTTATTGTTGTGGTGGTGGGGGATCTAGACATGTTGGTGGATTTGGAGGTGGTGGTCGGAGCAGTGGTGGTTATGGAGGTGGGAGGAGCAATAGAGGTTACAGTCGTGGGGGTGGCAGAGGGAGAGATCAAGGATATGATGGCAGATCTGATTACTCGAGAGGCATGTGTGTCCAAGAAAAGAAAGTATATAGTCTAGACATCTCAGAAATATGAGGTTTTAGTTAGCCCTAAAGAGGTCATTTGATTACCTCACTTTTGCAATTTAATAATGACATGTACTAGCATATATCTTTGTACATGTATATGTATATGTGATTAGTGAATGAAAATCCCATTTTATGTGAAAATTGCATGCATTCACTATTGACTAAGTGGTTGAATTAATTAGCCATATGATTTGGAGCTTACTTCATATGTTAATGTATACGAATTTACATATATTTGAATGCAAATGGGTATATAGTCTAGACATCCCGAGAATATGAGGCTTTAGCTAGCTCCAAGGAGGTCATTTAATTACCTCACTTCCCTAGTTTAATAATGGAACATGCCTATTTAATTTCATTCTTATGTCCTTTTTGTATAAGAATTTGGATAAAGTTTTAAATTATTTGTTTAAATAATTCAATCAAATAAAATATAAATTCTAAACATACACATACATTCATCATTTAAGTGTGTTAAAATATGTTGTATGTATAGATACACTTAGGATTAAATCATATGCATGTTAAATGTGATGGAAAGGAATGATTTAATATATGTCATGTAGTAGTAATTAAATTAAATTAATCTCAAGATGCCTTTCATTTTGAATAGGATTATTTAAAGTGAACCTAAACTTAGGATTAAATCAATCATTTAATAAGCCATTCACTAAAGAGAACTAAAAAAAATTAATATACTTTAGAAAGTGACTTAAGGTAGGGTTGAAAGAGGACAATCCTATTTTCCTCTATTTATAATACATGGTTGCTAATTGTAATCAAATGAAATAAAAGAAAACATAAATTAAAATTCTCAAATCAATTAAACTACTTCAAGTGAGATCAACCTTTCATGTTAAATTGAATCCTTCTATACTTAGAAAATACAACACTAATGCCTAATAAGACTTACCACACAATCCTTAATACACACATTAGATTTAAGTCACCACTTCTAGCTCTAAGTTGAGATGGTGTATGATTTGATGTATATTTTATTTTATCATGTATTATTTTAGATTGGATGTTAGGGTGTATGCTTCGTAGACTTGATGATAGGCCAATGTTAGCCTGATCATATTTTCTGCAAGGGATTATGCTTAAGGGATGCTTAAAAATAAATGTGAATGCCCTTTTGCAGGTTTCTTAAATCGTTAAGCATAATCCAAGTAAGGACAGGTGGGCTTAGTTACCCATGTGTAGGGTGCTAAGTGCAAATTATAACTACAACTGCTTGGGATTATATGTATATTTAGCTAACCACTATTTTGTAGGTGTAGTTAGATTTAGTTTTCCCATATAAATGTAATTTTTGCAATAGGAATTAGGATTAGTGAAGTTAGAGATTAAGATGAGAAGTGGTCTGAAGGCTTTATCCTGGGGTGCCTTATGATGCCTTTGAAGCAAGCACCATCCAAATCAAAGAAGGAACCAAATTAGAAAGGAGATATGAAGAATGAAGACCTCCATAGCATTTAATACAATTATAATTATTCTTTCATATCACAGGTTATATAAGGGTAGAGCTTGGCTACTCATCTTTTCTCTCTTCGGGTTCTACGGCGGTACCTGACCGCACCGGCCTTTTAATCTTTTATGATAGTTTATATAATTGTTTGATGTTATGTTTACATTGTGCATTAGGATGACATGCTTTTCATAGTTTCTTAAATGATTGATGCTTTAATGTGTAGATTGAATATGATTAGGTTCTTAAGATAAAAATAACTTTTCTACCTAACTCATCACCCATAACTAAATTTTAAACAACTCATAACCTCATCATAAAGCCTATGACATGAATAAGATAATCAAAAGATCTAGCAACCCCTTAGTTGTATGGTTGTATGTTTGACATCATGCATGCATATTCTTTCTCTCTTGAACATGAATGATCTTCATCCATGCATGATAAAGGAATGCTTGATCTGTGAGGGCATCCCTTGTGGTGGAGAACACCTTCTTCTAGCTGATTTGATGCATAAATTATTTCATCATGCATTTAGGCACAAGAAATCCTAAAGCCTCTGTCAAAATAATATGTTAAAATGAAATAAAATTTGAAAAGATTTTGCATTTATAGATTAAGTCATATGCTCATACCACTCATGCTCTAGTCTCTTAGGGAGTGTGTTTAGGACTTTAATATCTTTCTAATTAAATAACTACCCTAGCTATCCTTCAATTCATAAGACTGAACAACATGGTTCTAAAATCATAGGAGGAGTTAGCTGACGGCCACTCTAGGAAGTTATAAGTCTAGAAGTCAGACAATTTATTATCTCTTATGGAGGTAAACCCTTATGTCCACCTGTCACTTATATTTAAGTCATGCTTTAGCTCATACTAAAGCTCCCTAGATTTAGGATTTGAGGTATCTATTTCTTTCAGACTATGAGCATAAATCCTCATCTCTTAGGCATTCCCACAACCTTGTGTTAGTGGATTATAAGCCCTAATAATCTAATTAAATTTCAACTCAAAACATATAAATCTCCTCATCTTCAAACTTATAAAGCCCAACCATAGGATAGATTGGAATGCTCACTAAGCTTCCTTGTATCATGAGCATTTCCTACTTATTTCATTTGGATTCCAAAAATATGTCTTATCCTTGAACATTCCCAATTGAATTTTCAAATACAACCAATCCTGTGATAGTCTAACCTTGAAATCTTTAGAGATGATAATTGTCTACTCTAATCGAAAGTATTCTTAAGAAATTTACTAAGTATACCCCTATGATTGGCATGGTGCCCCATACATCCAAAAAATAAAGACTACAAGGTCCTCTCGCCTTATTCATTACATCCTTTCAACATCATGCTTTCTTTTTGGAGTTTGGAGATGTCGATCCTCAAGTAAGCAAGGGTTCTTAGACTCATAATGTTAACTAATACACCTAGGTCAAACAAAACTCTAGATAGCCAGTATTTGCCAACATCCACTATAATGTAAAGAGGTGGTTGTGTTCGATCGTCCCTAGGAGTAAGTCTTCATCATTGAATGTAACTAAACAAAAACCTAAACCTAAACAATAAACCTAAAAATAAATAAAAAAAACCTAAACACTAAACTAAATGAAAAACTTAACCCTAAATTAAAAATTAAATAAACCTAAACCTACACTAAAATAAATAAAATCTAAACCTAAACCTAAAATAAACTAAACCTAAACTTAAACTAAATAAAATAAAATAAAGTAAAAATAAACCTAAACCTAAACTAAAAAATAAAACCCAAAAATAAACCTAAAAAAATATAAAACCTAAACCCAAAAAAATAAAATAAAAACCTAAACATTAACCTAGAAATAAAAAATAAAACCTAAACCTTAAAAAAAAACTAAATTAATAATTAAACTTAAACCTAAACCTAAACTTAAAAAGTAAACTAAAATAAAAAACCTAAACTAAAATTAAAAAACTTAAAATAAATAAACTAAAGTAAATAAAATAAAAATAAACCTAAATAAAAATAAAAATAAAACAAATTAAAATAAATAAAAAATACACTATATCAACCTAAAAAAATTTTAAAAAATAAAAAAAATAAAAAATAAAACCCTAACCCTAAAACCTAAACCTTAAAACTAACCCAAAACCCTAAACTTTAAACCCTAAACCTACAACCCTAAACCTTAAAACCCTAAAAACTAAATCCTAAACCTTAAACCCTAAATCGTAAACCCCAAACCCTAATCCTTAAAAAACCCTAAACCCTAAATCATAAACCCTAAAACCTAATCCTTAAAAAACCCTAAACCATAAGCTAACTTTAAATCCTAAACCCTAAACCTTAAACCCTAAACCTTAAATGAAACTATAACCTTAATGAAACTCCTATATCTGCCACCTAAACTATAAACCCATTAAACTAAATCCCAAACCTAAACTTAAACCTAAACCTTAACTTAAAACCTAAATCCAAAAGCCTAAACCCTAAACTCCAAACCCTAA
>CM038231.1:24096375-24178903 GCA_021442155.1 Cymbidium sinense
CCCAATACTCAATCTAATAAGGTCAAAGATATCACTAATGTTGAATATGATGGTTTGTCTATCAATCCTTCTCTGCATGATAACTTCCCTTCTCATGATAATTGCAATGTTCAAGAGGTTGACAAAAATGCAATTTCTCTCCCTAATCATTCTATTCATGATAATTGTAATGTTCAAGAGTATGGAAATGAGCATGTGAATTTTAATGGTAATTTGCATGAAAATTTGGAGATGGCTGAAAATCAGAATTAAAACTTTGAATCTGCTCCTGGTATTTATGCTCTTAATGATATTACTACCTCTCCTTCTTCTAATCCCATGATTGACATTCATTATAATCCCACCTTTTAGCTTAATCCTGAGATTGAAGAAGGGGAAGTTGTGATTAGAAATGTTTTGGCTGATTCTGATCCAATTCTTAACACCTCTAATAAGTCTTATTTTGATGGTGATACATTGGATAAAAATAAAGCTTTTCAAATTGTTCAAAAAGAGAAATCTTTTAAAGAAAAAAATGTTTCCTCATAACTCAATGAGATCTACTAGATCTGGATCTTCATCTCATAAATAACAACCTTTTGGCATTGGAGGGGTTGCTCTCTTCCTGATGATTTTACTTACTTATTTTTCTTCAACTTATTTAATATTTCCTATATGTTTAATTCTATTATTTAGAATTTTCGAGGGATTGGAACCCTCACTGTCCGTAATCGTGTTAGAAGTATTTATCATATTAATAATATATCCTTACTTGTGGTCATTGAACCTCTCATAAATGCTTCTAAGATCAATCATGTTGCTAGAATGCTTGATTTTAATAACTTTTCCTCTAATACCAGTAATAAAATTTGGTGCTTCTGGCAAAAATTTACTTATTATTTCTATTTTAGATGATCTCCATCAAGTTGTTTACACTTTCTGTAATAGAGTTGGTAGGAACATCCTTTGGGACAACTTAAGAAGTTTTGCTTTAACTGTTAACAAACCTTGGTTGGTTGGGGGTGATTTCAACACTATCCTCTCTTCCTCTAAAATAAGGGGAGGTTGCTCTCCAAATATTCATTCTATGGAAGGATACTCTAATATGATTCTTGATTTCAACCTTATTGACATTGGTTATTCTAGTTCTAATTACACTTTGCATAACTCTAAACTTTGGAAACACCTTGATAGAATCCTTTTTAACTCTCATTGGATTAATCAATAGCCTCTTACCTCTGTTGAACATTTGAGTAGAACCTTGTCAGATCATGCTCCTCTTTTGATTTCTGTTAAAAATAACTCTAAAAGATTATCCTCCTCTTCCTCTTTTAGATTTCAAAATATGTGGATACAGCACCTCAATTTTTTAAAAGTTGTTACCACCAATTGGGTTGCCCCCTTACACCCTGATAATTTAGTTAGGGGTATGAATAGATTCTGGTTTAAACATAAAATGCTTAAACAAAACCTTATTTGGTGGAACAAGCATTGTTTTAAAAATCTCTTTGCTAATATTAAAAATATGGAGCTTTTGGTTTGTAGTCTTGAAAATTTAGTTCTAACTAACTCTTCTAAGTAGAAGGATTTGAATGAAGCCAAAGATAATCTAATTAACTATAAGAATATGGAAGAAACTTATTGGCAGCAAAAGGTTGCTAGTAAGCATATTGCTGATGGGGACAAAAATACAAGGTATTTTCATGCTTTATTCAATAAAAAGAGAGCTTTAAACCCCATCCAAAAAATTAAAAGTGATACTGGAGATTGGATCACTGACACTAATTAGATTAAAACCTCGATTGTTAATCACTTTAGAAATATTCTTAACAAGAACCACACTTTAGATGCTATTTCTAGCTCCCATTTGATCCCCTCAACCATTATCGGTGATGACAATCATTTGCTTACTAGGTTGCCTACGGAAAAGGAGATTGATAAAATTCTTAATAACATGAATATTGATTTTATTGTTGGTCCTGAAGGTTATACGACACAATTTTTCTAGCAGTGTTGACCTATTATCAAAAATGATTTAGTTGATGTGCTATTGATTTCTTTACTGGTAATCCTCTGTCTAGATATTTTACTAGTACTTTTATTGTCCTTATACTTAAAATTGAGAATCATGAATCATGGAGTGATTTCAGACCTATTAGTCTTCTCACTTTCTTTCATAAATTGATTGCTAAAATGCTTGCTAATAGACTTAGTCTTCTTCTCTAAAAAATTATCTTTTTCAATAAAACTAGTTTCGTTAAAGGTAGAGCTATATCTGATAATGTTCTTCTTGCTCAAAAGCTGATTCATGACTTGGATGGTCCTAATAAGGGTGGTAACATCCTATTTAAATTAGATATTTCTAAAGCATTTGATAACATCTCTTGGGATAATGTTCTTCTTGCTTTGTTTTCTGTTATTCTTAATGGTGAGGCCTTAGGTTTTTTCCCTTCTTCTAATGGTTTGAGGAAAGGTGACCCCTTGTCCCCTTCCCTATTTATTATTGCTGTAGAATATCTTTTTAAGAGCTTAAATGACCTTTTCAATAATAATCATAGCATGTATTTTAGAACTCTTGGTGGTTTACCTATCTCCCATCTTAGTTTTGCTGATGATTTCATTATTTTTTGTAATGCTTCCATCCATCACATTAAATGAATTAAGAATTTCTTAAATAATTTTGGTAAAAAAAGTGGTCTTTATATCAATGAGGGCAAAAGTTGTTTCATTACCTCTTCTAAAATCTCCAGTAACAAAATCAATCAAATCTTGAGAATCACTAATTTTAAACAACAACAACTCCCTATTAAATATCTTGGTGCTCCTCTATGCATAGGTCAAAAAAGATTACATCTCTTTGATGATCTAATCCAAAAAATTGCTAATAAAATTTCTACCTGGAAATTTCACTTACTTTCCTTGGGTGGCAAGCTTAATTTGCTCAAGAGTACCCTTAATTCCATGCCTCTTTATCTTATTCAAACCATCATCCCTACTAACTCTACCTTAAATAGAATAGAATGTCTTCTTAATAGATTTTTCTGGGGCTCTAACAATTCTACTAAAAGGATGCATTGGACTTCTTGGTATAAAAGTTGTGGCACCCTTGCTGAGGGTGGGATTGGTTGTAAGTCAATTTGTGAAGCTATTACTGCTTTCTCTCATAAACTTTGGTGGAATTTTAGGAGTAATAATAGTCTTTGGGCAAACTTCATGACTGCCAAATACTACCAGTGTAAGCATCCTCTTATTTTCCCTTACAAAGTGGGTGACTCCCCTATCTGGAAAAGACTTTGCTCTATCAAATGGGAAGCTAAATCCTTTATATCTTGGGGGGTTAACTCTGGATCTTCTATCTTTTGGAAAGAAAACTGGTTTGGTAGTGGTTCTATTGATGATTTCTTATCTACACATTCTACTCCTGCTATTAAAGTGACCTCTTTTTGGATTAACAATAATTGGAATAATAGTAAACTCTCTGATTATATTCCTATTTCTCTTCTAGATAAATTCACTAACATTCCTATCATTTCTAACAAGCCTGATAAGATTCTTTTTAAGTTGTCTCATAATGGTGATTTTATCCTTAAAGAGGTTTGGAATCATATTAGAGGAGTCCATGGCTTCTCTAATGTGTCTTTTAAAATTTGGAATAACATTATCCCTATTTCCTAATATGTCCTTATTTGAAGAATTCTGAAAAATTTCCTTCATGTTGACTCTTTGATGTGGGGAAAAGGCTTTCAGTTGCCTTCCAAATGCTATTGTTGTTTTCACATTGAGAATGTGAATCATGTTTTTGTTAATGGAGCTATTGCCTCCAAATTGTTTGTTTGGTATGATGAACTTTTCAATATTAACCATTTTCATGATTCTTTATCCTTATATCAACTTCTAGATGTTTATTTTCATAAAACTATGAAAGGTCACATTAAAGTAAGTACTGCTATCACTCTTACATGGTTCATATGAATGGACAGAAATGATGCCAAACATCACAGTATCCCTATGAACCATAACAGAATTATTTCTAGAACTAAATAAAAAATTCGTGCTTTATGTAATGCTAGCTTAATTACTAACAACCACATTAAAGGGTGCAAATTTGCGGCCAACAAGCTAGGTCTTAGCTTCCCTGAGATCCCCAACTGAAAAGAAGTTAAGCTTACCTATTGGAGAAAGCCTCATAACAATATTATCAAAATTAATATTGATGGCTCTGCCTCTCAAAATTATTTTAGTTGTCGTGGCTTTTTTAGAAACTTTAAAGGTAGTGTCATTTGTGCTTTTGCCTAGCCCCTTAAAACTTGTTCTGTTATCTTTGTTGAATTAATGGTTATTAACAAAGCTATAGAGATTTGTTTGCAAAAAGATTGGCTCAATATTTGGATTGAAGTGGATGCACTTTTGCTCATTGATATGCTGACTTCCACCAACATGAGAAACACAGATTTATACTACCTCCTTAATGATACTAGAGCTCTCCTCTCTCAAGACTATTTTAAAGTCACTCACATTTGGTGTGAAGTAAATGCTTGTGCTGACTATCTTGCTAATTTAGGTGCTAAATTAGAGGTGCTCACCTTTTATGATCATTCTAGTCTTTCTAAATAATTGTGTGGTTTGGTTAATTTGGAAAACTATGGTTTACCTTACCTCAAAATTAAGTTACATTATGATGTTGTCTACTCGGTTAACTATTTTCTTTGTCTGTATTTTCCTCTTTCTATTTTACGACCAGACTCCTCCTCTTCTCTCACGCACTTACTGCCATTTCATGGTTTTCCTGTATTGGTGGTATTTGGCTCTTCTGCCTCATCTATTGCTTACTTACTATTTATTTTTTAACATGTTGCCTTCTAGTTTTATTTGTTAATAGCCCTCTTTTATGGGACTATCACATGTTTCACTGGATATGCATGGTTCTGCTGCTCCTTTTCTCAATCCTCAAGGATCAATTAGTTACTTTGCTGATTATGTTCATTGTCTCTCCTTTTTAGTTTTTGATTACGATTATTTCCCTGCACGGTTGGGATTTCTTTTGGTCACCTTTTCCTTTTGATATTGTTGTTGCTGTTTGCTTAGTAGTTCAGCTATTTTCCCTACACATGATGGATTTTTGGGTTATATATATTTTGATTCCTAACATGGGTCAATTATGTAATGACACTGCCTACATTCTCCTCTATTGGTTACACTATTTGGTTTGATGTATTGGCTATCGGCTAAATGGATTATCGGGTTATTATGTTCAGCGGGCAATTTTTTCTGTTGGATTCCTGCCTACCCTTTTATTCTGTTGATTGTTGTTCGGTTAGCCTCATTACCTGTGCTTTTGTTGTTTGGGTTTATCTGTTAGCTGAGGTTACTCTTGGCTCTATTAGGCCTGTATAATTATTGGTGTGATCTAGCTATTAATAGGTGGATGTTAACACTATGAGGCCTGTATAATTATTGGGGTGTTGCTCCTGATTGACTTTCATCACTATGAGGGTGTTTTCCTTGCCATGATGAGTAATCTAGGCAAAGGTTTGTGTAGGCAGCTCTTTCACATGTTATGTTGGAATACATAGGTGGTGTTGTTCTATCAAAAGATTTGTTGCATCCCTTTGACTAGCTGAATTGTGTTTCCTTTCCTTCTATAGTGTATTTTTGCATTATTTTTTATACAATCATTAAAGATCAAATGATTTTCATCCAGTGGCAGCTGGTTTCCCCCGGGTATGTAGGCTATGATGGTTGGGATTATTTCATTCATAATTTCGCTGGTAGTAGCATTTGTGATGTAACCCTTCCTTTGAAGTTTGAATGCACATGCTTGCGGTTGCCCCATTCTTGTGTGACTGAGCTTGAGCCTTCCTTCACACAATTCTCTAGTTTTCTCTCACTCTCATTTATTTCTTTAGTTATTGTATTTCTCTACCTGTGCTAATTTCTTTCTCAAAATGTTTGCAAGTTCTGTTTTGTTTCCTTGCAGGTTTTTTCTCTATAGGTGGCATATGCTTCTCTCATCTTCACAACTTTTTGTTGAAGGCTATCCTCTAGCTTCTCCTTTTGGCTACTTTTGTTTCTCTTACTATTTTTCTTTTCTCTTTGCTTTTTCTTTCTATTTTATGGTTGTACTTAGATAGGGGATTCACTCTCTAGTTAATAGCTGATAGATCTTGATTTTATCCCCTTAAGGACCTTGTAACCCCTTTGTGGCAATAAAATTCTCTACATGGGTTCCCCCCCAAAAAAAACCCCAAACCTTAAACCTTAAAAACCTAAAAACCTAAACCTAAACTAAATAAAA
Source organism: Cymbidium sinense (assembly GCA_021442155.1). NCBI lineage: Eukaryota > Viridiplantae > Streptophyta > Magnoliopsida > Asparagales > Orchidaceae > Cymbidium > Cymbidium sinense. The sequence goes on from CM038231.1 coordinate 24,102,650, forward strand.
CCTTAAAATAAAATAAATAAAAAGGCCTACACCTAAGTAAAATAAAATAAAAACCTAAACTAAAACCTAGACATAAACTTAAAAAAAATAAAATAAAAAAATAAATAATACTAAAATAAAATAAATAAAAACATGAACTAAACTATAAAATAAAATAAACCGGAGAATAAAATACCTAAATAAAATAAAAACTAAACTTAAAATAAAAATAAATAAACCTAAAATAAAATAAAATAAAAACTAAATAAAAATCTAAACCTAAAAAATGCTAAAAATAAATAAAAAGATAAAACCTAAACCCTAAACGAAAAGAAAACCTAAACCTAAAATAAAAATAAAATAAATAAAAACCTAAACTAAAATAAATAAAACCTAAACCTAAACTAAAAGAAAATAAAATAAACTAAAAATAAGCCAAAACATAAGCAAAAAAACCCAAAAATAAACCTAAAATAAAAACTAAAACCTAAACCTAAAGGACGAAAATAAAAACCTAAACCTAAACCTAAAATAGAAAATAAAACATAAACATAAAAAATAAAATATAAATAAAACTCAATTAAAAAATAAACCTAAACCTAAACCTAAAAAACAAACTAAAATAAAAAACCTAAACTAAAATAAATAAACCTAAAATAAATAAACTAAACTAAATACAAATAAAAAATAAACCTAAATAAAACTAAACTTACTAAATAAACCTAAACCTATTGGTTTACTTAATTTTTTTTAAAAAAAAAAAACCTACAACCCTTAATCCTAAACCCTAAACTTATAACCCTAAACCAACAACCCTAAACACTAAACCCTAAATCCTGCACCCTAAAAATACCCTAAACACTAAAAGCATAATCCCTAAAACCCAAAATCCTAAACCTAAACCTTAAACCCTAAAACCGTAAACCATAAACCATAAACCCTAAATCCTAAACCCTAAAGCCTACAACCCTAAACCCTAAACCCTAAACCCTAAGCCCTAAACCCTAAAAATCTAAAAATATTAACCTAAATTAAATAAAATCAAAAAATAAAATATATAAATAACCTAAATAAAAATTTAATAAAAAAATAAAATAAAATAAAAACCTAAACTAAAACCTAAACAAAAACATAAACCTAATCCTAATAAGAAAGTAAAACCTAAACTAAAATAAATAAATAAAAACTTAAACTAAACTAAAAAAATAAAATAAACCTAAAAATAAAAAACCTAACTAAACTAAAACCTAAATGTAAAATAAAAATAAAATTAAATAAAAATTAAATAAAAAAAAAACCTAAACCCTAAACTAAAAAAAACCCTACACCTAAACTAAAATAAATAAAACCTAAACCAAAACCTAAAATAAATTAAACCTAAACCCTAAATTAAATAAAATAAAATAAAATAAACTAAAAATAACCTTAAACCTAAATCATAAACCCTAAACATTAAATCTGCAACCCTAAACCCTAAACCCTAAACTCTAAAACCCTAAACCCTAAACCCTAAAGCCTAAAGCCTAAACACTAAACCCCAAATCCTAAATCCTAAACCCTAAGCCATATACCCAAAAAACCTAAAAAACTAAACTTAAATAAAATAAAACCAAAAATAAAATAAATAAAAAACTTAAACTTAAATAAAATATAATAAAATAAAAAGCTAAACGTAAACCTAAAATTAATTAAACCTAAACCCTAAATTAAATAAAATAAAATAAACTAAAAATAACCCTAAACCTAAATCATAAACCCTAAACATTAAATCTGCAACCCTAAACACTAAACCCTAAACTCTAAAACCCTAAACCCTAAACCCTAAATCCTAAAGCCTAAACACTAAACCCCAAATTCTAAATCCTAAACCCTAAGCCATATACCCAAAAAACCTAAAAAACTAAACTTAGATAAAATAAAACAAAAAATAAAATAAATAAAAAAACTTAAACTTAAATAAAATATAATAAAATAAAAAGCTAAACGTAAACCTAAATAAAAATAAAATAAACCTAAAACAAAATAAAATAAGAAACCAAATAAAAACCTAAACTTAAAAAATAAACCTAAAAATAAAACATAAAAAGAAATAAAAAATAAAACTTAAACACTAAGCTAAAAAAAACTAAACCTAAAATAAAAATAAATAAAATGAACCTAAACCTAAACTAAAATAAATTAAACTAAAATAACTAAAACCTAAAACTAAACCTAAACCATAAACAAAATAAAATAAATTAAATCAAATTAAAAATAAATCTAAACCTAAACTAAAAATATAAAACTTAAAAATAAACCTAAAATACAAACCTATAAGCTAAACCTAAAAAAATAAAATAAAAACCTAAACCTAAACTTCAAAATAAAATATAAAACCTAAACCTAAAAATAAAATAAAAGTAAAACTAAACTAAAAAATAAACATTAACCTAAACTTAAACCTAAAAAATAAACTAAAATAAAAAATAAAAACTAAACAAAATAAAAATAAAAAATGAACCAAAATAAAAATAAAAATAAAATAAACTAAAATAAATAAAAATAAACCAAATAAACCTAAACCTACTAGTTTACTTAATTTAAAAAAAATCTAAACCCTAACTCAAAACACTAAACCCTAAATCCTAAATGTAAACCTAAACCTAAAAATAAAATAAAATAAAATAAATAAGAATAAACTAAAATAAAATAAATAAAAACCTAAACTAAACTAAAAAAATAAAATTAACTAAGAATAAAAAAATAAAATAAAATAAAAACTAAACGTAAAATAAAATTAAGTAAACCTAAAATAAAATAAAATAAAAACTAAATAAAAACCTAAACCTAAAAAATAAACCTAAAACCTAAAAAAATCCTAAACCTAAAATAAAAATAAAATAAATAATATAAAATAAACTGAAACCTAAAATAAAATAAATTACACTAAGATAAATAAAATATAAACTTAAACCTATAAACTAAACCTAAACCTAAACCTAAACAAAAAAAAATAAAAAAAATAAAAAGAAACCTAAACCTAAAATAAAAATAAAACCTAAGAAAAACCTAAAAAAATAAAATAAAAACTTAAACCTAAACCTAAACCTAACAAATAAACTAAAATTAAAAACCTGAACTAAAATAAATAAACCTAAAATAAATAAACTAAACTAAATAAAAATAAAAAGTAAACCTATATAAAAATTAAAAATAAAGTAACCTAAGATAAATAAATAATAAACTAAATAAACCTAAGCTTATCAATTTACATTATTTATTTTTTTAAAAAATAAACTAAAAAAACCTAAGCCCTAAGGTAACCATAAACCCTAAACCTAAAACCCAAAATCCTAAACCCTAAACCCTAAACCCTAGCACTAAACCCTAACCTCAAACCCTAAACCCAATACCCAAAACCTAAACCCTAAACCCTAACACTAACCCTAAACCCTAAACCCTAAACCTTAAACCTTAAACTAACCCTAAACCCTAAACCCTAAATCCTAAAAAACCCTAACCCTTAAGGCCTAAACCCTAAACCCTAAACTAACTCTAAACCCTAAGCTAACCCTAAACCCCAAACCCTAAACCCTAAACCCTAAAGCCTAAACCCTAAACCCTAAACTAAAATAAATAAACTAAATAAACCTAAACCTATCAGTTTTCTTATTTTTTTATAAAAAAGACCTTAAACCTAAATCCTAAACCCTAAACGGTAAACCCTAAAACTAACCATAATAAACCTAAAAATAAACATAAAAATAAATAAAAAATAAAACCTAAACCCTATACTAAAAAAAACCTAAAATAAATAAAATAAAATAAACGCAAACCTAAACTAAAATAAATAAAACCTAAACCTAAACCTAAAATAAACTAAACTAAACATAAACCCTAAACTAATAAAATAAAATGAAATATAAATAAACCTAAACATAACTAAAAAAAGCCTAAAAAAACCTAAACTAAAAACCTAAAACCTAAGCCTAGAAAATTAAAACAAAAACCTAAACACAAACCTAAAATTAAAAAAATAAAACCTGAACCTAAAAAATAAAATAAAAATAAAACCAAACTAATAAAATAAACTTAAACCTGAACCGAAACCTAAAAATTAACTAAATTAAAAAATGCTAAATAAAATAAATAAACTTAAAATAAATAAAGTAAACTAAAACACATAAAAAAATAAACATAAATAAAAATAAAAAATAAATTAAACTAAAATAAATAAAAAATAAACTAAATAAACCTAAACTTACCAGTTTACTTAAATTAAAAAAACCCTAAACCCTAAAATACCCAAAACCTTAGATTAACCATAAACCCTAAGCCCAAAATGAACCCTAAACTATAAAACCTAAAACCTAAGAACCCTAAACCCTAAGCCCTAAACCCTAAACCCTAAACTAACCCTAAACGCTAGGCTAACCCCAAACCTCAAATAGCCTAAACCCTAAAGCCTAAACACTAAACCCTAAACCCTAAAGCCTAAACCCTAAAGCCTAACCCTAAACCTTAAGCACTAAAACCATAAACCCTAAACCCTAAATCCTTAAAACCTAAAAACCTAAACCTAAAGTAAATAAAACCTAAAAATAAAATAAATATATAAGTAAACCTAAAGTGAAACCTAAACCAAAAATAAATAAATAAAAATAAAATAAATAAAAAGCTAAACTAAATTTAAAAATAAATAAATCTAAGATTAAAAAACCTAAAAAAAATAAAAATTAAAACTAAAACCCTAAACTAAAAATAAAAACTAAACCTAAAATAAAAATAAAATAAATAAAATAAAACAAACATAAACCTAAACCAAAATAAACTAAACCAAAATAAATAAAACCTCAACTTAAACCTAAAATAAATTAAACCTAAATGATAAACTAAATAAAATAGAATAAACTAAATAAACCTAAACTAAACTCAAAAAATAAAACATAAAAATAAACCTAATATAAAAACCTAAACCCTAACCCCTAAACACTAAAAAGCTAAACACCTAAACCTAAATTAAATAAAACCTAAAAATAAAATAAATAAAAAACCTAAACCAAAATAAAATGAAAAAAATAAAATAAAATAAAAACATAAACTAAAACCTAAACCTAAACATAAACCTAAAAAGAAAATAAAATTAAAAATAAAAACTAAACTAAAATAAAATAAAATAAAAACATAAACTAAATTAAAAAAATAAAAAAATGTAAATAAAATAAAAACTAAACTTAAAAAAATTAAATTAAACCTAAAATAAAATAAAATAAAATAAAAAATAAATAAAAACCTAAACCTGAAAAATAAATTTAAAAATAAAACATGAAAATAAATAAAAAATAAAACCTAAACCCTAAACTAGAAAAAAAACCTAAACCTAAAATAAAAATAAAATAAACCTAAACTAAGATAAAGTAAACTAAATTTAATAAAACCTAAACCTAAACATAAAATAAACTAAACCTAAACCTAAACCTAAACTAACTAAAATAAAATAAACTAAAAATAAACCTAAACCTAATCTGAAAAATAAAACCTAAAACTAAACCTAAAATAAAAACCTAAAACCTAAGCCTAAAAAAATAAAATAAAAACCTATACCTAAAATAATAAATTAAAAATAAAACTAAACTAAAAAATAAACAAAAACTTAAACGTAAACCTAAAAAGTGAACTAAAATAAAAACCCTAAACTAAAATAAATAAACGAAACGAAACAAAAAATAAAAAATAAACCTTAATAAAAATATAAAATAAAATAAACTAAATAAACATAAACCTATCGGTTTACAAAATCTTTAAAAAAACTCTTTACTCTAAACCTTAAACAAACCCTAATAACCTAAAAACCTAAACTTAAACAAAATAAAACCCAAAATAAAATAAATAAATAAAACCTAATCCTAAATAAAATAAAATTAAATTAAAACCTAAACTAAAACCTAAACCTAAGCCTAAACCTAAAAAAATAAAATAAAAGAATAAAAATAAACTAAAATAAAATAAATAATAACCAAAACTAAACTAAAAAATAAAATAAATCAAAGATAAAAAATCTAAATAAACTAAAAATTAAACATAAAATAAAAATAAAATAAACCTAAAATAAAATAAAATAAAAACTAAATAAAAACCTAAACGTAAAAAATAAACCCAGAAGTAAAAAAATAAATAAATAAAAAATAAAACTTAAACCCTAAACCAAAAAAAATTTTCTTAGACCTAAAATAATAATAAAATAGGCAATAGAAAATAAACTAAACATAAACTGAAAGTAGATAAAATAAAATAAAATAAATTAAAAATAAGCCTAAACCTAAACTAAAACATAAATAAAAATAAACCTAAAATTTAAACCTAAAAAAATAAATTAGAAACCTAAACATAAACAAAAAAATAAAAAATAAAACTGAAACCTAAACCTAAAATATAAAACTCAACTAAAAAATAAACTTAAGCCTAAACCTAAACCTAAATATAAAACTAAAATAAATAAACTTAAAATAAATAAACTAAACTAAATAAAAATAAAAAATAAACATAAACAAAATAAAAATAAAATAATCTAAGATAAATAAATAATAAACTAAATAACCTAAATATACTAAATAAACCTAAACCTATCGATTTACATAATTTTCAAAAAAAAAAATTTTTAAAAACCTAAACCCTAAGCTAACCCTAAACTATAAACCTTGAACCCTAAACCCTAAACCCTAAAAATAAACTAAAAAAACCTAAACCTACCAGTTCACATAATTTAAAAATTAACCTGAACCCTAACCCTAAAATGTAAACCTTAAATCCTAAATCCTAAACCCTAAAAAATAAAAGAAACCCTAAGCCTAAACCCTAAACTCTAAACCCTAAAACCTTAAACCCCAAACACAAAACCATAAACCCTAAACCCTAAACCCTAAACCCTAAACCCAAAACCCAAATCCCTAAACCCTAAATGCTAAACCGTAAACCCTAAACCTTAAAAACCCTAAACCCTAAAGCATAAACACTAAACTTAAACCCTAAAACCTAAACCCTAAACCCTAAACCCTAAACCCTAAACCCTAACCCTAAACCCTAAACCATAAAACCCTATGGCCTTAAACCCTAAAAACCTAAACCCTAAACCCTAAAAACCTAAAAACCTAAACCTGAAAAATGAAATAAAATAAAAACTAAAATAAATAAACCTAAACATAAACCTAAACTTAGAAAATAAATTAAAATAAAAAAATTTGAACTAAAATAAATAAATTAAGCTAAATAAAAAGGAAATAAACCTAAATAAAAAAATAAACTAAAATAAATAAAAAATAAACTAAGTAAACCTAAACCTACAGGTTTACTTAATTTTGTAAAAAAAAACCTTTAACCCTTAATCCTAAACCCTAAACCCTAAATATTAAACCCTAAAACTTACTCTGAACCCTAAACCCTAAACCTACAACAATAAACCTACAATCCCAATCCCTAAAAAACCCTACACCGTAAAGCCTAAATCATAAACCCTAACCTTAAACTCAAACCTAAGCCCTAAACCCTAAAAGCATAAACCCTAAAACCCTAAACCCTAAACCCTTAACTTGAAACCCAAAACCCTAAACCCTAATCGTAAACCCTAAACCCTAAACCCCAAACACAAAACCTAAACCTAAAGTTACAAAATAAATTAAAAAATAATCTTAAACCCTAAAACCTAAACCTAAAATTAAGCCCTATGAATGGGCAAAACCTTAACAGTAGGAACATCACCGTCAGCCAGGCTTAGTCTAAATCTGATGGTGGAGGTGAAGGCAGAGGCGGCGATTATCACAGTGGTAGTGGGGGATCTGGAAGTCGAGGTGGATATAGAGGTGGTGGTCAGAGCAGTGGTGATTATGGAGGCTGGAGAAGCGACGGAGGTTACAGCTGTGGTGGTGGCATAGGGAAAGAATGAGGATATGATGATGGATCCTGCTACTCGAGAGGCCGAGGTGATTCTAATGGGAACTAGAGAAACTAAAGAACAGTCAAATCAAAAAGAAGTAATGTCGAATATGACTTTGTCCTCTGTTAAAAAAAATAAAATCCAAAAACCCTAAACTAAAACCTAAACCCTAAACCTAATATCTAAACCTTATACCCTAAACCATAAAATTTTAAAATAAATAAATAAAAAATTTAGAAAAACCACCGACCCATAAACTAACCCTAAACCTTAAACCCTAAACCCTAAACCTACAACAATAAACCCTAAACCCTAAACCCTAAAATCCTAAACTCTAAACCCTAAACCCTAAACCGTAAACCCTAAACCATAAACCCTAAAACCTACAACCTTAAACCCTAAACCCTAATACCTACAACCCTAAACCGTAAACCCTAAACCCTAATCCCTAAACCCTAAAAACCTAAAAAAAATAAATATATTAAAAAACCTAGACCTAAATAAAATAAAATAATAAAATTAAATTAAAACTTAATCTAAAACCTAAACCTAAACCTAAACTTAAAAATAAAATAAAATAAAAAAATAAAAACTAAACTAAAATAAAATAAATAAAAACCTAAACTAAATAAAAAATAAAATAACCAAAAAATAAAAAACCTAAATAAAATATAAACAAATAATAAGTAAAAATAAAATAAAATAAAAACTGAATAAAAACCTAAACCTAAAATATAAACATAAAAAAGATAAAACTAAATAAAAAATAAAGCATAAACCTTAAACTAAATAAAATCCTAAAAATAAATCCAAGACCCAAACAAAAAATAATAAAATAAAAATCCAAAGCTAAACTTAAAAATGAAATCAAAGATTAAATAATGAAATAAAAAGATAATTAAACTAAAAAATAAACCTAAACCTAAACCAAAACCTAAAAAGTAAAGTAAAATAAAAAACCTAAACTAAAATAAATGAACCTAAAATAAATAAACTAAATAGAATAAAAATTAAAATAAACTTAAATTAAAATAAAAAATAAAATTAACTAAAACAAATAAAAATAAATTAAATAAACATAAACCTACTAGTTAGTATTTTTTAAAAAAAAAACTAAACACTAAACCCTAAACACTAAACCCTAAACACTAAACCTTAAACCCTAAACCCTAAAACCCTAAAGTGAACCTACCACTTTAATTAATTTAAAAAAAATAAAAAAACCTATTCCTAAACCCTAAACCCTAAAACTAATCCTAAACTCTAAACACTAAACCCTAAACACTAAACCCTAAAACCCTAAATCCTAAACCCTAAAACCCTGAACCATATACCCTACAACCCTAAACCCTAAACCCTAAAACCCTAAACCATAAACCCAAAACCCTAAACCCAAAACCCTAAACTCTGAACCCTAAAAACCTAAATCCTAAACCTTGAACCCTAAACCTTAAACCTTAAAGCCTAAATCCAAAAACCATAAACCATAAACCCTAAACCCTAAACCCTAAAACTTAAACCCTAAACCCTAAACCTAAAACAATAAACCATAAACTCTAGTCCATAAATTCTAAACCCTAAAATCCTAAACCCTAAACCCAAAACCCTAAAATCTATAACCTTAACCCCTAAACCCTAACCATAACGTGACCCCAAACCCTAAACTCAAACAAGCTAAAAACCTAAACCTAAACCTAAAATAAACTAAACCTAAACCATAAACTAAATAAAATAAACATAAACCTAAACCTAAACTAAAAAATAACACCTAAAAATAAACCTAAAATCAAAACCTAAACCTAAACATAAAATTAAAAATAAAATTAAACCTAAAAAATAAAATAAAAATCAGAGAAATCTAAAAAAAATAAACTTAAACCTAAACCTAAACCTAAAAAGTAAACTAAAAAAAATAAACCTAAAATAATTAAACTAAACTAAATAAAAATAAACCTAAATAAAAATAAAAATAAACTAAATAAGCTTAAACCCTTTAGTTTACTAAATTTAATAAAAAATATAAAAATTTATAAAATATAAAAATAAATAAAAAACCCTAAACCCTAAACCTTAAAATCTACAACTTTCAACCCTAAACCCTAAACCCCAAACCCTAAACCCTAAACCATAAAACCTATAATGCTAAACCCTACACCCAAAACCCTAAAAACCTAAAAGCCTAAACCTAAACTAAATAAAACCAAAAAAATAAAATAAATAAAAAAATGAAAACCAAAATAAAATAAATAAAATAAAATAAAATAAAAACATAAACTAAAACCTAAACGTAAACCTAAAAAGAAAATATAATAAAGAAATAAAAACTAAAATAAAATAAAATAAAATAAAAACCTAAAGTAAACTAAAAAATACAAAACCTAAATGAAATAAAAGCTATACATAAAATAAATAATAAAAAAGTAACTAAAAACCTAAACCTAAATAATAAACAAAAAATAAAACCTAAAAATAAATAAAAAATAAAACCTAAACCCTAAACTAAAAAAATCGTAAACCTAAAATAAAAACAAAATAAACATGAACCTAAACTAAAATAAACTAAACTAAAATAAATAAAACCTAAATTAAATAAAATAAAATAAACTAAAAATAAACCTAAACCTAAACTAAAAAATAAAACAAAAAAAACCTAAAATAAAAACCTAAAATAAAAACCTAAAAAATAAAATAAACCTAAACCTAAACATAAAAATAAAAAATAAAACCGTAACTTAAAAAATAAAATAAAACTAAAAAATAAACCTAAACCTAAACCGAATCCTAAACCTAAAAAATAAACTAAAATAAAAATATAAACTAAAATAAATAAACTAAACTAAATAAAATTAAAATTAAACTTGAACCAAAATAAAAAATAAAATAAACTAAAATTTAAAAAAAATAAACTAAATAAACCTAAACTTACTAGTTTACTTAATTTTAAAAAAATTAAAATAAAAAGAACCCTAACTCTAAACCCTAAAACCTAAAATAAATTTTAAATCCTAAACTCTAAATGCTAAGACCATAAACCCTAAATCCTAAAACCGTAAACCCTAAACCGTACAACCCTAAAACCATAAACCCTAAACCCTAAAACCCTAAACCCTAAACCCTAAATCCTAAACACTACAATCCTAAAGCCTAAACTTAGACCCTAAAACACTAAACCTAAACCTTAGACCTAAACCCTATGCCTTGAATGTTAAACCCTAAACTCTAAACCCTAAACCCTAAATCCTAAAACATTAAACCCTAAACCATAAACCATAAACCCTAAACCCTAAACATTAAACCCAAAACCCTAAACCATAAAACCATAAACCCTAGACCCTAGATCCTAAACCCTAAAACCAAAATTGTAAACCCTAAAACCCTAAACCCTAAACCTTAAAATCTATAACCCTAAACCTTAAACACCAAAGCCTAAACCCTAAACCCTAAACCCAAAAAAGCTAAAAACCTAAACCAAAACTAAATAAAACCTAAAAATAAAATAAATAAGGAAGCCTAAAATAAAATAAAATAAAATAAATAAAATAAAATAAAAACATAAACTAAAACCAAAACCTACACATAAAAAGAATATAAAATAAAAAATAAAAACTAAATAAATACATTAGCTAAACTAAAAAATAAAAAATCTAAATAAAATAAAAGCTAAACCTAAAATAAAAATAAAATAAAATAAAAACTAAATAAAAACTTAAACCTAAATAAAAAAGTTAAAAATAAAGCCTACAAATAAATAAAAAAATAAAACTTAAACCCTAAACTAAAGAAAAACCTAAACCAAAAATAATAATAAAATAAAGCTCAACCTTAACTAAAATAAACTAAACTAAATTAAATGAAACCTAAACCTAAACCTAAGCCAAAACAAATATTAAAAAAAAATAAAATAAACTAAAAATAATCCTAAACCTAAACTAGAAAATAAAACCTAAAAATAAACCTAAAATAAAAACATACAACCTAAACTTAAAATAATAAAATAAAAACCTAAACCTAAGCCCTAAAAAATAAGCTCAAACATAAAAATAAAATAAAAATAAAACTAAACAAAAAAATAAACCTAAAGCTAAACCTAAACCTAAAAAATAAACAAAAATTAGAAACCTAAACTAAAATAAATAAACTTAAAATAAATAAAAAAAACTAAATTAAAATCAAAATAAAAAATAAATAAAACCAAAAAAAAATTAAAAAAGAAATTAAATAAACCTAAACCTACAAGTTTACTTAATTTAAAAAAAAAAACTCTAACCCTAAACCCTAAAACTAACCCTAAACCCTAAACTCTAAACCTTAAACCTACAGTCCTAAACCCTAAACCCTAAAACCTTAAACACTAAACCCAATACCCAAAACCCTAAACCCTAAATCCTAAAACCCTAAACCCTAAATACTAAACCCTAAACCCTAATCCCTACAACCTACAACCCTAAGCCGTAAACCATAAACCATAAACACTAAACCTTAAACCTTAAGCCCTAAACTGCAAACCCTAAACCCTAAACCCTAAAAACCTAAAAATCTAAACCTAAACTAAATAAAACCTAAAAATAAAACAAATAAAAAAACTTAAACCAAAATAAAATAACCTAAACTAAAACATAAACTTAAACCTAAAGTTAAACCTAAACCTAATAAATAAACTAAAATAAGAAACCTAAACTAAAATAAATAAACAAAACTAAATAAAAATAAAAATAAAACCTAAATCAAAATAAAAAATAAAATAAACAAAAAAAATAAAAAATAAACTAACTAAACCTAAACTTACAAGTTTACTTAATTTCAAAAAGAATAAAAAAATTAAAAAAAAACCTAACCCTAAACCCTAAAACATAATCTAAACCCTAAACTATAAATCTTAAACCTACAACCCTAAATCCTAAACCCTAAACCCTAAAACCCTAAACCCTAAACCAAATACTCTAAACCCTAAACCATAAAACCTAAAACCCTAAACCCTAAACACTAACCCTAAACCCTAAACCCTAAAGCCTACAACCCTAAGCCATAAACCCTAAACCACAAACCCTAAACCTTAAACCTTAAGCCCTAAACCCCAAACCCTAAACCCTAAATCCTAAAAACCTAAAAATCTAAACCTAGACTAAATAAAACCTAAAATTAAAATAAATAAAAAAACCTAAACCTACATAAAATTAATAAAATAAAATAACCACAACTAAAACCTAAACCTAAACCTAAATTGAAACCTAAAACTAAAATAAAATAAAATAAAAAATAAATACCAAACTAAAATAAAATAAATAAAAACCTAAACTAAACTAAATAATAAAATAAATTTAAAAATAAAAAACCTAAATAAAATCAAAACTAAATCGAAAATAAAAATAAAATAGACCTAGAATAAAATAAAATAAAAACTAAATGAAAACCTAAACCTAAAAAGTAAAGCTAAAAAGATAAACTAAAAATAAATAAAAAAATAAAACCAAAACACTAAATTAAAAAAACACAAATCTAAAATAAATAAAATAAAATAAACCTAAACCAAAACTAAAATAAACTAAACTAAAATAAATAAAACCTAAACTTAACCTAAAATAAACTAAACCTAAACCTTAAACTAAATAAAATATAATAAACTAAAACTAAATGTAAACCTAAACTAAAAAATAAAACCTAAAAAAATAAAATAAAAACCTAAACTTAAACTTAAAAATAAAAAATAAAACCTAAACTTAAAAGATAGAATAAAAATAAAATTAAACTAAAAAATAAAAACAAACAAAAACCTAAACCTAAAAAGTGAACTAAAATAAAAACCATAAACTAAAATAAGTAAACCTAAAATAAATCAACTAAACTAAACAAAAATAAAAAAAATAAACTTAAATAAAATTAAAAAATAAAATAAACTAAATAAACCTAAACTTACTGGTTTACTTAATTTTAAAAAAATCTCTTGACCCTAAACCCTAAACCGTAAACAAACCCTAAAAACATAAAAATGTAAACTTAAAGAAAACCCTAAACATAAAAATAAAATAAATAAAAAACCTAAACCTAAATAAAATAAAAAATTAAATTAAATTAAAACCTATACTCTAGCCTAAACCTAAACCTAAGCCAATACCTAAAAATATAATAAAAAACTAATAAAAATAAACAAAATTAAAATAAATAATAACCTAATCTAAACTAAAAAAATAAAATAAACCTAAGAATAAAAATCCTAAATTAAATAAAAACTAAACATAAAATAAAAATAAAATAAACCTAAAATAAAATAAAATAAAAATTAAATAAAAACTTAAACCTAAATAAAAAACCTAAAAATAAAACTTAAAAATAAATAACAAATGAAGCCTAAACCCTAAACTAAAAAAAACCTAAACCTAAAATAAAAATATAATAAACAAGATAAAATAAACCTAAACTTAAACTAAAATGAACTAAACTAAAATAAATAGAACTTAAACCTAAACCTTAAATAAACTAAACCTAAACTTAAACTAAATATAATAAAATAAAATAAACTAAATCTAAAGTAAAAAATAAAACCAAAAAAATAAACCTAAAAATAAAAACATAAAACCTAAACCTAAAAAAATAAAATAAAAATCTAACCTTAAACCTAAAAATAAAAAATAATATATAAACCAAAAAAATAAAATAAAAATTAACTCAACTAAAAAAATAAACATAAACCTAAACCTAAACCTAAATAATAAACTAAAATTAAAAAGCTGATCTAAAATAAATAAACCTAAAATAAATAAACAAAAGTAAATAAAACTATAAAATAAAGATAAATAAAAATAAAAATAAAATAAACTAAAATAAATAAATAATAAACTAAACAAACCTAAACCTATTGATTTAAATAATTTAACAAAAAAACAAAACCTAAAACCACCAAGCTAATACTGAAGCACTAAAACCACCATTAAAATAAAATAGATAATTAGACCTCTTTGGTTTTACTAAAATTAACCTAAACTAAAACCTGAACCCTAAACTTAAACCCTAAACCCTAAACACAAAAAATATAAATAAGTAAAAGACAAAACCCTAACCCTAAACTCGAAACCCTAAATCCTAAAACCCTAAACCCCAAACCCAAAACCATAAACCCTAAACCCTAAATCATAAACCCAAAACCCAAAACCCTAAACTCTAAACCCTTAAACCTAACCCTAAATCCTAAACCATAAAACCTTAAAACCCTAAGCCCTAAAATCCTAAACCCTAAACCCTAAACCCTAAACCCTAGACCATAAACCCAAAACCTTGAACCCTAAATTCCAAAAAACCTAATCCTAAAATGAATTAAAAATAAAAATAAAACTAAAACTAAAATAAATAAACCTATACCTAAACTTAAACCTAAAAAATAAACTAAAATATAAAGCCTAAACTAAAATAAATAAACCTAAAATAAATAAACTAAACTAAATAAAAATAAAAAATAAATCTAAATAAAAATTAAAAATAAAATAAAATAAAAAAAATAAAAAAACTAAGTTAACTAAATAAACCTAAACTTACCGATTTACCTAATTTAAAGAAAGAGACCCTAAACCATTAATCTTAAACCCTAAACCCTAAATCTTAAATCGTAAAACTAACTATAAACCCTAAACCCTAAACTCAAAACCTACAACACTAAACCTATAGCCCTAAACCCTAAACCCTAAAAAATGCTAAACCCTAATTATAAATCCTAAACCCTAAAAGCATAAACCCTAAAACCCTAAACCCTTAATTTTAATCCTTAATCCCTAATCCTAAACCCTAAACCTAAACCTAAAGTAACTAAGTAAATTAAAAAATAAAAATAAACCCTAAAACTTAATAAACCTAAACCTAAACATAAACCCTATGAGTGGGCAGAACCTTGATAGTAGGAACATCACCATCAACCAGGCTCAGTCTAGATCTCACGGTGGAGGTGACAGTTATCGTAGTGGTGGTGGGGCATCTAGACATGGGGGTGGATATAAAGGTGGTGGTCGGAGTAGTGGTGGTCATGGAGGTGGGAGGAGAGATAGAGGTTACAGCTGTGGTGGTGGTGGAGGGAGAGATCAGGGATATGATGGTGGATCCCACTACAGTGAGGTGGTTTTGATGGGAACTAGAGAAATTGAAGAACGATCGATCCAACCTACTGCTTATGGGACTATGTCTTTATAGTAGAGACAATTCTAGTTATTAAGGGTTTTTGATTTGCTCTATGAGTCACAATTTTTGATCTATGTCATCGCTTGTGTCTTAAAAAACTTGGTGTGTTAAATGTTGAATCTGAGTTTGTTCTTTGTTAAAAAAAACTAAAAACCCTAAACCCTAAACTAAAACTTAAAGCCTAAACCTAAAATCTAAACCTTAAACCCTAAGAATTAAAAAAAATAAAAAAATTTATCAAAATTAAAAAAAAAACCTAACACTAAACCCTAAACCCTAAAACTAACACTAAACCCAAAACTCTAAAACCTAAACCTACAAAAATAAACCCTAAACCCTAAACCCTGAAATGCTAAACCCTAAACCCTAAACCCTAAACCCTAAACCCTAAACGATAAAACCCAAAACCCTAATCCCTCAACCTTAAACCCTAATCCTTGAACCTTAAAAAACTAAATTAAATAAAACCTAAAAATATAATAACTCAAAAACCTAAACCTAAATAAAATAAGAGAATAAAATAAAATAAAAACCTAAACTAAAACCAAAACCTAAACTTAAACCTAAACCTAAACCTAAAAATAAAATAAAATAAAATAAAAAATAAAAATACATTAAATTAAATTAAAACCTAAACTAAATAAAATAAAATAAAATAAACCCAAAAATAAAAAGCCTAAATAAAATAAAAATTAAACAAAAAATAAAAATAAAATAAACCATAAATAAAATAAATTAAAAAACTAAATAAAAACCTAAACCTAAAATATAAACATCAAAATAAATCCAAAAACTAAATAAAAAATAAAACTGAAAACTTAAATTAAAAAAACATAAACCTAAAATAAGCAAAATAAAATAACTAAAACCTAAGCTAAAATAAATAAAACCTAAAAGTAAACCCTAAATCTAAACCCTAAAACTAACCCTATACCCTAAACCCTAAAGCCTAAAACTAGCCCTAAACCCTAAACCCTAAACCTTAAACCTAAACCATAAACTCTAAACCATAAACCCAACCCTGAACCAGAAACCCTAAATGCTAAACCCTAAACTAAAACCCTAAACCTGGCTAAAACTAAACAATAAACCCTAAACCTTAAAACCTTAAACCCTAAACTTTAAACTTAAACCCTAAACCTAAACCATAAACCTAAATCCTAAACCCTAAAACCTAAAAAACCTGACCTAAACTAAATAAACCTAAAATAAAATAAATAAGAGAACTTAAATCTAATAAAAGAAAATAAAATAAAACCTAAACTAAAAAATAAATCCTAAACTATAAAAATGAAATAAAAATAAAACTAAACTATGAAATAAACATAAACCTAGCCTATACTTAAAAAATAAACTAAAATAAAAAGCTAAAATAAAATAAATAAACTTAAAATAAATAAAACAAACTAAATAAAAATAAAAAATAAAAAGTAAAATAAATAAAAATAAATAAAAAAATAAACTAAGTAAACCTAAACCTATTGGTTTACTTAATTAAAAAAAACCTTAAACACTAAACCCTAAACACTAAACCCGAAATCCTAATCCCTAAACCCTAAACCCTAAACCATAAAACTAATCCTAAACCCTAATCCCTAAAAACCCTAAACCCTAATCCCTAAACCATAAACCCTAAACCCAATACCATAAACCCTAAAAACCCTAATCCTTAAAGCCTAAACACTAAACACTAAACCCAAACTAAACCTAAAAACCCTAAACTAAACCCAAAAACCCTAAACCCTAAAAACTTAAAAACTTAAACTTAAACTAAATTAATTCTAATAATAAAATAAATACGAAAACCTAAAATTAAATAAAATAAAATAAATTAAAAAAATAAAAACCTAAACTAAAACCTAAAATTAAACCTAAAAATAAAATAAATGAAAAAAAAATAAAATAAAACTAAAATACAATAAAAAAACTAAAACTAAATAAAAAGAATAAAATAAACCTAAGAATAAAAAACCTAAAAAAATATAAGTAAAATAAAATAAAATAAAATAAAATGAACCTAAAATAAATAAAAGCAACACATAAATCCTAAACTAAAAAAAAACCTAAACCTAAAAAAAATAAAAAATAAAATAAATTAAACCTAAAATAAAATAAACTAAACTAAAATAAATAAAACCTAAACCAAAACCTAAAAGAAACTAAAAATAAACCCAAACCTAAATTAAAAAAGAAAACCTAAAATTAAACCTAAAATTAAAACCTAAAACCTAAACCTAAGACAATTAAATAAAAACCTAAACCTAAACCTAAAAATAAAAAAATAAAACCTAAACCTAAAAAATAAAATAAATATAAATCTCAAGATAAAAAATAAACCTAAACCTAAAAAATAAACTAAAATAATAAAACTAAACTAAGATAAATAAACTAAACTAAATAAAAATAAAAAATAAATCTAAATATAAAGAAAAATAAAATAAACTAAAATAAAAAAATAAACTAAATAAACCTAAACCTAAAATTTTACTTAATTTTTTTTTAAAAAACCCTAAACCCTAAACCCTAACCCCTAAAACTAACCTTAAACATTAAACCCTAAAATGCTAAATCCTAAACCCTAAACCCTAAACCCTAAACCATAAAACCTTAAACCCTAAACCCTAAACCCTAAAACCCTAAACCTTAAACCCTAAACCATAAATCATAAACTCTTAAACCTACAACCCTAAACCCTAAACCCTAAACCTTAAATTAACCCTAAACCATAAGAATGGGCAAAATTTTGATGGTAGGAACATCACCATCATCTAGGCTCAGTCTAGATCTAGCTGTGGAGGTGAAGGCAGAGGTGGCGATTATCACAGTGGTGGTGAGGGATCTGGAGGTGTGGTGGATATGGAGGTGATGGTCAGAGTAGTGGTGGTTTTGGAGGCAAGAGAAGAAACGGAGGTTATAGCCCACTAGTAGAGGGAGAGATCAGGGATATGATGGTGGATCCTGTTACTTGAGAGGAGGGGGTGGTTCTGATGGGAACTAGAGAGACTGAAGAATGGCCAATTCGATCTGCTACTTATAAAACTATGTCTTTATGGTAGAGACAGATCTACTTATCTAGGATTTTTTATTTGCTCTATGGGTGCTCATTTTTTATCTATGTCATCGCTTGTGCCTTACAAAACTTGGGGAGGTACTAGGTTGATGAAATTAAAAAGAAGAAATGTTGAATCTGAATTTATTCTCTATTCAAAGAAACCACCTAAACCCTAAACCCTAAACCCTAAAAGCTAAACTCTAAACCTTAAACCTACAACCCTAAACCTTAAACCCTAAAAATCTAAATCCTAAACCCTAAACCCTAAAACCCTAAACCTTAAACACTAAACCTTAAACCCTGAACCCTAAAACCTACAACCTTAAACCCTAAACCCCAATCCCTAAATGATAAACTAACCATAAATCTTAAACACTAAACTAACCCTAAATCCTAAACTCTAAGAATGTGCAAAACCTTAACGATAAGAGCATCACCATCAACTAGGATCAGTCTAGATATAGCGGTGGAGGCAAAAGTAGAGGCTGTGCTTATCATAGTGGTAGTGGGGGATCTGGATGTGCTGGTCAATATGTAGGTGGTGCTCAGAGTAGTGGTGGTTATAGAGGCAGGAGGAGCAAAAGAAATTACAGTTATGGGGGTGGCTAAGGGAGAGATCGGGGTTATGAAGGTGGATCTCGCTACTCGAGAGGCAGGGGTGGTTCTGATGGGAACTAGAGAAAATGAAGAATAGTCAATTTGATCTGTTGCTTATGAAACTGTGTCTTTATAGTAGAGACGATTCTACTTATCTAGGGTTTTTGATTTGCTCTATGGGGTACATTTTTTATCTATGTCATCGCTTGTGTCTTAGAAACTTTGGGGTGCTACTTGGTTGATGAAATTGAAAAGAAGAAATGTTGAATCTGAGTTTATTCTCTATTAAATAAGAAAACCTTAAACCCTAAACCCTAAAATGAAACTTAAACACTAAACCTAAAAAAAGTGCTAAACCTAAAATTTTAAACCCTAAACCCTAAACACTAAACCCTAAATCCTAACCCCTAACCCCTAAACCCTAAACCCTAAACCCTAAACCCTAAACCCAAAACCCTAAAACCTAAAACTCATAACCCCAAACCCTAAACCCTAAACCCAAAACTAACCCAAAACCTTAAACCCTAAGAATGGGAAAAACCTTGATGGTCGGAACATCACCATCAACTAGGCTCAGTCTTGATCTAATGTTGAATGAGAAGATGGAGGCGGATATGATGGCGGATCAAATCTGAAGAACTAATGGGAACTAAAGAAACTGAAGAACGGCCAATCCGATCTGCTGCTTATGGAACTGAATCTTTACATTAAAGATAGTTCTACTCATTTAAGGTTTTTTATTTACTCTATGGGTGTTTATTTTTGATCTATTTCATCGCTTGTGTCTTAGAAAACATGGGGTGCTACTAGGTTGATGAAATTGAAAAGAAGAAATGTTGAATCTGAATTTGTTCTCTATAAAAAAAAAATCTTAAGCCCTAAACCCTAAACACTAAACTAAAACT
Organism: Cymbidium sinense; assembly: GCA_021442155.1. Lineage (NCBI taxonomy): Eukaryota > Viridiplantae > Streptophyta > Magnoliopsida > Asparagales > Orchidaceae > Cymbidium > Cymbidium sinense. The sequence continues at coordinate 24,123,252 of CM038231.1, forward strand.
TAATCCTTAAACTTAAAACCAAAACCCTAAACCCAAAACCCTAAACCCTAAACCCTAAAAATCCTAAACCTAAAGCACTAAACCATAAACCCTAGATCCTAAAACCCTAAACCCTAAACCCTAAAACCATAAACCCTAAACCCAAAAACCTATAAGACTAAACCCTAAACCCTAAACCCCCAAACTCTAAACCCTAAACCCTAAATCCTAAACTATCCTTAACTAACCCTAAACCATAATTCTAAACCCCAAACCTTGAATAAATATGTCATTAGAAGTAGATCTAAAGAATGACCTAATCCTAACATAGTTAAAGTAGCTAAATAAAATGTCTTCAAAAGACTTTCACTTAACTATTAGAGATTTGAATACCCTAAACCCTAACCCTAAATCATATTATAATAACATTTATTATAGTATAATGTAGCATCATATATTTGAGTACGTATTCATGTGTTTTTGGATGTTATAAGATGTGTTGAAATGTTTTAGTATATTATGGTATTGTGCACTATAGTCTATTTTAATATAAATCATAAAAATATTGATTTAATAAATTAGATGATGAAATTTGTTAAATTTGATGTGGGAATTAAATTGTAGTGCCAAAGGGGTGCTACGTCACTTGTAGTCTATAAATTAAGATTTTATGTTCAAAATAAATATTATACGTTGTAGCATTGTATAGCATCATATATCATAATAAATTATTCTGCACAATTTAAATTCTTTTAGTATTTTACAATCATGCAGTAGAGCCTACACTAGCATTATTTATAAAAATGTTGATTTAGACTTTTAAATAGTGGAATTCGGCAAAATTCATAATAGGTAGAGCATGTCATCATGATATATTGTTTTAATTTAAAATATGTAAGTGATACGACTAAAATATATAGTTTTTTATTATTTAGACTAATTTTATGATTTTTTTATCTTAAGCAATCCCTTGATATGCAATATAATTTAATATAATTTGTTATAGTGTATTATAATATAGGATGCCATAACATAGTGTAGCATCATGCATTATAACATACTATTATGTACTTACTTGTTTAGCATATTTTAGTTTGTTGTAGTGATGTAGTTGAGTTTGTACTGGTATAATTTATAAAATTATTGATTTATAGGTTGAGATGATGGGATTTGGCCAAATTTAAGGTAAGCTTTAGGGAACATCATTGGGGGTGTATTATGATGTGTCAATTAATCAAAAGAATGGAAGTTTTCATCTAAAAAAATGTTCATTTTTCAACCAAATTTTCTAAATTTTTTACTTAAAGTGATTCATTTTAAGGTGTAATGTAAGATAATATATTACATGAAAGCATATTAAAATATAATGTACATAACAATATAACTTCACATATACATGAATGTGGTGGTGTGTTACTAAATGTTATTGTACATTTTAGTATGTTTTAGTTTTGTTATAATACATTGGATCAAAACTCACAAAAATGTCAATCTAAAGATTGATATTAAAGAATTTGGCCAAATTCATGACACACACCAAGAAGCAGCACCAAAATTATGCTATTTTATACCATTTCTAATAGAAAATAAAAATTTTATATCCAAAATGAACATTATTCATATTTTGAGATAATTTTATTATTTGTTCCATTTAAGTGATTCTAATGAAGTGTAATGTTAGATAATATATTATATTATAGCAAATTATAATATAACATCATATATTATAATATAATACAGTGTGTTAATTCACACTATAATATGTTTAGCATGATATTGTATAGTTAGTTTGAGCTTGCACCATCACAAATCATAAAATGTTGATTACAATGTTAAGATGATGTAATTTGAATGAATACATTGTTAGGCATTTGGTTGAAGTATTAAAGGTGTGCATAAGAGAAGAAATAAGATTTGATGAGAATTCCATGTTAAGGACATGGAGGGAGATCCACTTAGGGATCACAAAATGCACAACAAGACATGTGAGGGGTCTATGTTGAAGGCATAGAAGAAGAAAATTTGTTGGGGATAAGGTTTGAAATTGATTTGATTATATGATTTGTGGAAAGAATATCTGTTGGGGATAAGAATGTATAATCCATCAGAGATTAAGATCAAATCAACTTTAATTTTTTTTTATTATAATTGATGTGGAGACATATCTACTAAAGATATGGGCTCGAGTCTACTAGGGATCGGGTATATGAACCTTCCACTAAGGAAGCAGTTTGGGCTATCCATTGGGGATTGGATTTGAGTTTGATTTCATAGATTAGAGATGTATCCATTGGGAATAAGAGTTTGGTTGGATTTTTTGATTTAGACTCTACAGGGGAGTTAGTTTAATTTGGCTCCACTGGGAAGGTTTTAATTTGAATTATTTGCTTGACTTATTTATATATGATTTGGGGCTCCATTGGGGAGAAGGGTTTGATTTAACTCCAATGGGGAAAATCAGATTGGGTTTAATTTAATCTGAGTTAATGTATGGACCCTATCAATGTGCGATGGACCCACTAAGAAGGGGTTATATTAGCCTTGACGTACCTCAAGTTTACAAATCCAAAGGGATAGTCTATCAGCTTCAGGGTAGAGCTAGCCAACCTGGGGTTGCCTTTGGTGAAATGACTATGAAAGAAGGCATAGTAGACTTACATCTTCCAAAGTGAGGAACAACTACTAGGGTGACCTTTTGGATGCACAACAAATCAAACCTGGCCTAGGGAGACTATTGAGTGAATGCAGCTAGAGACTTATGTCAACTCAAAAGTATTCAGGATTAATTTTATCTTAATTTCATGTGATTTGATATGGTTTGTTTGGTAGTTTGATTTCAAATTGAGGACATATCCATTGGGGATGTGAGTTTAGTCAAATTTGATAGATTTAATTTATGGACCATGTTGGTGTACGATGGACCCACAGAGAAGGGGATATATTGGACTTATCCTATCTTAGATTTACAAATCTAAAGGGATAGTCTATTGGGCATGGGGTAGGGCTAGCCAACCTAAGGGGTTGCCTTTCGGTGTGCAACAACTACGCTAAGAAGAAAGTGTAGACTTACATCTTATAAAGCAGGAACAACTGACCTATTGGTAACACAATAAATAGAACCTGAAGTATTAGAGTGAATGCCGCTGGGAACTTATATCAACTCAAGAGTAATCAGGCGATTCCTTTAAAGAGTTTTGTTGACACTACACTAAAGATAAGATGTCTGCTTGGGAAAAGGTACCGCTAGGGTGTCCTCCTAATCCACAAGTGAATATATATTTTGTTCATATGTTTGCATAGACTCTATTGGTGTGCAAGAGACCACACTAAGAAGGGGCTATATTGGCCTTAACCTATCTCAGATTTACTGAACCAAGGGAGAATCTGTATATGTACATCCACAGAATTCCATAGGTACTAGTGAAAGATAGTAACTGGTAGTGTCTAAATGGGGTGCGATGTTATTTAAATATATGCCCATAGAAGAATCTTATTCTTGATGGCCAACTCAAGGAGAAAAACTTACATCTATCATGAGTGGTGTATCCAAAAGTGTGAGAAAACCAACCAAAATCCCATCGACATGAGTGGCGCATCCACGAGTGAGAACAAACCAACCAAGGTGCCGTCGTATGCAATGATCAATCTGAAAATAAAGCATGTAGGCTTACAACTTTCTAAATGGAACTGATCATTGGGATAACCTATTGTAGGTGCGACATATGCTATCTGACATAGAGCGACTACTAAGCGGGGAGACCCGAGCAAGGACTGGACCCAAACTTGAAGCAGTAAGAAGGGAAGGAGCCATGAGAGGACTTTTCCTAAACCTAAAATATACTCTACCCAATCAGTGAATGAAGGCTAATCCAAAAAGAAAGCATAGTAGACACACATCCTCTTAAACGAAGCCATGATAAGGTAGCTTACCTACCACATAGTAATGCTTACTAGACTAACAAGGTACTCATCGATGTGTTGTGGTCAAGTAAGAAAGGAAAGTATAGCAGACTTACATCCTCCAAAGCAAGAAGACCACTAGTGTGACACACTAATAGGGTAGCACGTAAGCTCAACCTAGAGTAGCTACTAAGTGAGTTTCGCTAGTGGCGTTATCTCAACTCATAGTAGCCCAAGATAAAATATATGTGTTTATTTTATATGTTTATGTGTAGTTTGTGTTTGTGTTGTGTTGATCAAGGATAGGACACCACTCAGGTTCCTTACACCTACCCTAAACACATCATGGCAAATTTGCAAACAAGAATACTTTCAACATGGAAGAGATTGAATTCAAAATGGAATTTTCATTGATGATAATTATTTTTAAACATAATTTATAATATTTCTTTAAGTAGAGCCTATTGATTGGAAGCATTGGGCGCTCTCCCTTATGATTAATAAATTGTTAAGATCTTTCTTAGTAGGTCTTCTCTATGGTAAAAGGGCATTCCCAAGTGGGTTCAAACTTGCCTCCCATCTTAGGACGGGAAACAATCGGTCTCCTTAGAACTAAAATAAGCTCTCCAACTTGAAAAGCTCTAGGACAAACCAACTTGTTGTGAGCTTAAATCTTTTTAGCTTTGTACAACATGAGGTTTTGGCATGCCCGCAGATGTCTCTCTGCCAAACCTTCGAGCTCTTCTAATCGCAACTCAGTATTCAGCTCTATTGTGATCTTGCTATCCACAGCTATCATTAGTGATGGTAGTTGAACTTCTAATGGTAGAATAGCTTTAGACCCATACAAAGGAGAAAGGAGTATAATGAGTTGGAGTTCTATATGTGGTATGGTAGGCCCACAAGGCTTCAACTAACTACTCATGCCACTATCACTTATTATTATCGATTGACTTCTTCAGTATTTGGATGAGAGTTTTATTGAAGGCTTTTGCTAAGCTGTTTTCCCTCAAGTAGTTGATGGTAGAATATCTCCAATCTATGTTGTGTCTCCGTGCAAAGTTATTAATCTCAAAGCTCTTGAATACAGTACCATTATCATATATAATTCATCAAGGAACTCTAAACCAATATATGATATGATTCATAAAAAACTAGAGCACATGTTGAGCTGTGACCTCTCTGAGTGAAATTGCCTTCGCCCATTTGGAAAAGTAGTCAGTAGCAGCTAAAATGAATCGATGACCCTTGGAAGAAGGGGGATCAATCAGACCCACTATGTCAGTACCACAACACTCGAATGGCCATGAGGCCATTGAAGGATGCAGAATGTTGGGCGGTTGGTGTAGGACCACACCGTGTATTTGGCATTGGTGGCATCACCTAGCCGTATCCATGCAATCTTTGATCATCGACGGTCAGTAGTATCCTAGTCCCTTGATCTTGGCTTTCATCTTCGGACTGGATTGGTTGGCTCCACATAATCTTGAGTGTACCTCGATCACGATCTTATGAGTTTCGTGCTTGTATATACAACATAACCACATATGATCGAAAGATCTCCAGTACAAGACACCATTCACAAGAGCCTGAAAGTGTCCCGATCTTGGCTTTCATCTTGGGATGGTTGGCTTAAGTGTATTCTCTTATGAGTTTAGTTTGTCATATCATTTGATGATCTGTCCATTCAATGTGCTCTCTAATCAAATTCTCTTCCTTAGGTAATCCATGAATGATTGACAACTCTCTTCCTTCTTGGAGTACATTTTGATGAGTTCAATGTAAATATAGGATAAGACTTGACTATTTTGGACCTTTATTGATATGTACTCATCCTCGGGACATGTTAACTCCTTGGCAAGGTTGGCTAAAGCATATGCTACAATATTCTCTCCTCGAGAAATCTTACAAATGGTAACCTCTGGGACTTGGGCCAACAACTCCATGGTGTACTTGTGGTAGTGATGGAACTTAGGCTTTATAACCTTATAGGACCCAGCGATTAGACTGATAATTAGCTGAGAATCCTCAAAGATGTTAATGTTCTAGATGCTTAGAGTAACGGCTAACTCTACATTGACAATTAGTGCCTCATATTAAGCTTTATTGTTGGTATAAGGATTGGACAGATGATATGAGAATCTCATCACATTGTGGTTCGACGTTAAAAGAACTATTCCTACCCCTGTCTTTTCTAGAATAGTATATTGTGATTCTTCTCCTCTTTGAGAGGAAGCTGCTCCATCAAACATCTCCCAGTGGTGAATGCTAGTATCCTCTAAGTTCATGATTTGTTCATCGGGAAGATCATCAATAAGCGGAGAGTCATCAGGAAGTGGGTGTGCTACTAAGAAATCTGCTAGTGCTTGTCCTTTCACCGCACAGAGGGGTACAAAGGTAATGTCAAACTATGAGAGGATCATTGACCATCGTGCCAATCATCCGGATAGCATCAACCATGTTATGAGATACTATAGTTGATTGATCCTAGTGATTAAGTTCACCTTATGAGGAATCATGTAGTGTCGTTGCTTTTAGGATCCAATGATTAATGCTAGGCAATGATTCTCAATGGGCGGATAGTTAGCCTCCCTAGGGATTAGACAATGGCTGAGGTAGTAGAATGTATTTTCCTTCCCTTCGTCATTGGCTTGGCCAACAAAGCACCAAGAGAGTAATCTAATGTAGTAGTGTAAAGTATGAGTGGCTTGCCCGGGATTGGGGCTGCTAGAACCAACAGTGTCATTAGGTAATGCTTGATGCCTTTGAAGACATGTTCACACTTGTCATCCCACTTGAACTTGGCATCTTTTTTGACAAGTGCTGAGAATGGCTGACATCTTTCAGATATGTTGGATATAAAGCATCTTAGATACTCCAACTACCCTTGGAATGATCTTAGTTGAGTTAAACTTTTACGGGGTGGCATTTCTAATATTGCCTTGTTCTTCTCCGGATCGATTTCAATTCCCTAGTGTCAGACAACAAAACTAAGAAATTTCTTTGAAGCTACTCCGAATGCACACTTCAGGGGGTTCATTTTGAGTTTAAATTATCTTAACTATTCAAAAACTACTCTCAAGTCAAAGAGATGGCCTTCCTTTTCTATACTTTTGACCATGAGATCATCGATATACTCGACTTGATGATGAATGAGTTCATCAAGATTCAGTCATAACCTGGTAGATGTAGGACATTTTAAGGTGAAAGGCATCTTATAGCAATAGATTCTATTGGGGTTCTAAAAGCGGTGTTTCTTTCATCTTTAGGGCCATCTTTATTTAGTTATATCGATGATCCATCCATGAAAGAAGACTTCATAAGATGAGGCATTATCCATCACTTGAGATTGGTAGTGGAAATTCATCTTTTGTATATGCCTTATTTAAATCCCTAGAATTGATGCATATGTGAATTTGGCCATTCTTTTTTTTAACTGGGATGATGCTGGCTAACCCAATAAGGTATTTTTATTCTCAGATGAAGTCCACAATGATCAATTTCTTAACTTCATAATTGACCTATTATTCTATGTCTAATCGCATGTGTCTAGGAGTTTGCTTGATAGGGTTAGCAATAGGCTCTATTCCTAGTTTATGGATTGCTACGTCAAGAGCTAATCCAAGCATCTCTTCATAACTCCATGCAAAGTAGTCCTTAAACTCAGTTAATAGCCTAACTTAGTCATTAGTTTTAATTTCATTCAATAAAGAACTTATGTAAGTCAGGCATGGATCTTCTTCAGTTTCTAAGTTAATTTTTTTGAGCTCGTCAATGGTTGACTTGATCTTTTCTTTGAACTCTGGTGGTGCATCTTTGAATTGATTGGTGATGACTAAAGTTAATCATCATCATGACTGACCCATTTATATTGAATCTAGTCGATCTTGATTGAGAGCTTTTGCATTTGTTCTTCCATATTCTTTCAAACTAGTCTAACCTATACTTTTACCAAGTTTATGGGATTAATCCTTTCTTTGCTAAATTATGAACACAATGCAAGCAAAAATCAAAAGATAATTTTATTAAATCTTTATATGAATCATCCTCAAGTTTTACATCAACTTCTTAACTTTAGGATGATGCTCCCAAAAAGAACTTCTAAGACTTCACACCTGTGGATGACTTAGGAGCTTCTTTAACTAACAAACCCTCAGCTTTTTGAGAGGAAAGTGTGGTTAAAGCTAAGGTTCTCAACTGATGCCTAACTATTTCACATATATACTTGGATACACTTATGCTTTGCTTTGGAGGCCAGTCTTCATCACTATCTGGCTCAAGTGTCACCTCCAAGGGAATCTACTACTAAGAAGAGCTGGCTGGTGTGCTAACCATATAAGACTCATCCTTTGAACTAGATTCTGTAATATATGGATAGGTGTACTCTAGTTGGGACATATCTTATTGGTGGCCAATAAGGAGGTTTTCCACCCATGGGACTAACTATGAATTGGCCTCTTACTCACTGGTGGAGGTTCGTCTTATATGTTCAAAAGAATGAGCTATGTGTGGAATCTAATGTGCTCCACTTCCTCCTCCAAGTTTATTTGACTCCCTTTTATTTTCTTTTCATTTTCTCTTTTCTTTTCTTTTTTTCTTTTTTCTTTTCTCTTTCTTTTCTTTTCTTTTTTTCTTTTAATTCTTAACTTTGGCGAGTTGAGAATAGACTTGTTGATTTTGAGAGTAGTAAGGCACATCATATATATCCTCAAACTATAAATTGATTGAGATCTCCTTTGACATAGTAGACAATCCCACCTCTCACGAACTTCATATACTGATATAGAGAGAATGGAACTATGTTATTCACGAGAATAGACTTGTTGATTTTTGTAGTATCAAATCTATGTAAATGGCTTTCCTTGACATAGTTCCCACCTCTCACAAACATAGCGATGTAAATATGTTCTCTCCATGGTCTCCCAAAATGAAAGATGTATCCAAGTCTATAATGTGAAACTTGGCTTCTCTTGTCATCTATCTCCAAGGGCAACACTATGGAGCACAGACCTTGACCTCACTTTTGGAGTGATTCAATCTTCCTATCTTAGACTTAGGAGTCTTCTAGACACTAAGACTTCCCTAGTCATAATACACTTCTAACAATTAGGTAAACACTTAACCTAAATGACTTATAAGGGTTAACCATAGGATTAGTTATGCCTTTATAGGATAATCCACCTACCCTACAACCCAAATCCAATACATGTTCACCTTATAAAACCAAACCTCAAGTTCAATTCAAACATCAAATTCAAATCCAAATCCAAACCCAAATTCCAAAACCAAATGATTGAAGCCCATGATCAAATCCAAACTTGAAACCCTTCCTAAGCCATAGACCTATCCCATGGACTTATTAATCCAAATCAATCCAAAATCAATTGATTTTCTCATAATAAATTTATATCTTCAATCATCTTCTAAATATAAATCAAATCTACATTCAACTAATAAAACTAAATCAAACTAAATCAAACTATATCTAATTAAATCAAAACCCTTCTAATATGACCTATCCCATGGACATAAATCTTAATCCAAATCAAGTCAAACTCAATTGATTTTCTAACAAATCAATCATATTTTCAATCATCTTCACAAATTTACATGAAATATACATTTAAATTATCAAAACTAAATCAAACCAAATCAAAATCCAAACCAAAGCCACTTGACCCAATTACATGGACTTAGCCAAATTCCTTCATTCCAAAACCCAAATTCAATTTATTTTCTCATGAATCAATCATACCTTCAATCATATTCACAAATATAAATGAAATCTACAATCATCAAGCCAAACCAAAATCAATCCAATTTAAATCAAACTTAACCATTTTGACCTGAAATATTCAAATGAACCAAAATCCATTTGAAACCAAGCCAATTGCAATTGAATTTATATATCAATCCCAAATCACATATAAACTCAACTAAATCAAACTCAACCCAAAATCAATCCAACTATACCCAATTGGTCCACTTGACCCAAAGTGGCCAATTTTCACATATTTAAGCCAAGTTCTAATCCTACCTAAATTGGATTGAACCAAGCCCATAAAAATCTCCCATCATGATCGTTGATCACCCTAAGTTGATCAATTGTCATAAATTGGGTCAAACTATGTCAACTTCATCATTTTACCAAGTCAACCCCTTAACCCATATGAACCCAAACTAGCTAAATTGCAACCTAAGCCAAATATCTTGAAACTAATGATTCATACCAAATCAAAATCTATATTTGAATATGACTTGACCTTTAGTTGAGTCAAACCAAATCGAATTGGCCCCCTTGACCTAAGTTGACCCAAATTTAACTAAAAGACAAAATTGGGTCAAATCAAAATATAAACCAAATTGATTGCAATCAATGGCTCAAGTTCATTCCAAATTGATTGTTGAACTTCAAAGCCATGATTGGACCCAATTGAACCCAATTGACCTACTTAGCCCAAATTGACCTAAAGGTTCAAGTTGGCTAAATCAAAACCAAATCCAAATTATTTGAAACCAAAGCCTACAATCATATTCAATTGGTAACTAAACCCCCAACACAACCCAAGCCAATTTGGCCAATTTATCAAATTGGTCAACTTAAAATATTTGACCCAAATGAATTCAAATGAGCCAAAATCAAATCTAAGCCAAACTAAACCAAATTTGAACCAAAACATCCCAAATGATCATATGAACTTGACCAAACCCTTTGACCCAATTTGACCAATTGGTCAACTTAACCTAACCCTAAAATGAGTCAAATTGAGCCAAACTAACCAAATCAACTCCAATTGACTTGAAATTTGGGCTAACCCACTTTTGGCTCATTTCAAATTTGCCCAAATCAAATCCAATGCCAAATGATCATTCTACCCTTGGGTCAAGGGCATCACATGAGACAAATCACCCATATAAGTGGTCATTTCCAATGGTCCACTTGGTACTCTCCCAATGGTCCACTTAGGCACTTAGGACACTTTCCAACTTGACCCAAGGGGTGGTTGGGTCAGCCATGACCCATGGGAGGTGAAATCACCTCACCCTCCCCATTGGAGCATTAGAAACCCATAGGACACTCATGATGATTCTTGTGACACCTCCACCTTCAACCAACCAAGCCAAGCCAATTCACCTCCTCCCCACTGTCGGACGGCCACTAAGCCAAACCCAATCCCATCGTTTGATCAAGATGAAGGGGGGTATACACCCCCTCATTTCCACTCAAACGCACACCAAAATTATTTTTCAGAGCCTTAGCTACCCAAGATGAGCCACTAGAGACATTCCCTAAGCTCCCAAGCTTGTTGCTCGATCAAAAAATGCCATTACCATCCATCCCGAAATAGGACACTCCCATTTCTGACCTAACTTTCTCATCTCTCCATCAAATTCAAATTAACTTTGCACCCTTAGGCCTCATCGAGCAAGAATGATCATTTCCCAATCTTCTGAGCACTTGGAGGTGGGACTTTGATCAAAGCAAAATCATGATTCATGGCCTTTCAGAACATCGAGAATGATCCAATTGCTACTCAACAGGGCTTCATCTCAACTAGATGAAGCTTCCTCAATCAATCGAGTTGGCGATCTTGAGATCCAGTGAGGTATGCTTCCAAAAGATCCTTAGGCAAAAATGGGTTGGAGCATTTTGATGAAAACTTCCATCTCGTGTGATCTTGATCATTGGATCCCTTCTGATCGATGTTTTGAAGGTTTGGGATCCTCTTGGAGTTGATCTGAGCTTGGGTAAGCTCAGATCAAGTGAGCAATGGTGGATGGACTCCATTCTCCCTCACTCACGTGACGTTAGATCAAGCACAATTTGTTCTTCATGATCGAAACAGAAGGTCATGATTAGATCCACTAGATTGATCTGATTTAATCATATTAAGCTATGGGATTAATCGTAGCCATCCAATCTTAGATTAGATGGTGGATGAGAAAGCGCGTCCACCGCCGCCATGTAGGCGTTGAGTCAGATAAGTTTTAAGTAGCCAATCCCACAGTGCCATGTGGAAAGTACACCGCATTAGTGCGCCACATGGTGCCAACATGATTAGGCTTTAATTAGGCTTAATTAATCATTTTTAATGGCTGAAACTTCTAAAAATTATAAAAAATCATAGACAAATAAAAAAATGCAAATTAATACTCATTTTAAAGATATTTCAGAGGAGAATTAATTAAAAATGATCTTAACAAACTTTGAACATAAATTAAGATTTAATTACAAAATTAATTATTTTAATTACTCCTTAATTACTTGAGAAATTAATCCCAAATTTTATGGATTAATTTATTGGGATGACCTCGCCTCCATGATTTTCTTGGGATTTATTGCTCACTTAATTAGGAAAATTGACTAATTAAATCTTAACTACTCTTTTTTTAAGTTAATTAATGATTAACTAATCCCTTGAACTGTCATAAATTGGTTAATTAAGTTTATTAATCATTATTCAGTAGTAAGTAAACTAAGGAATAGGGTTGGGACCCCTTTCCCTAAGTTCATTTAACCCTTTTTTAAAATAAAATTAATTAAGATTTAACAAATTAATTAAATCACTTAATCAAATTAAAATCATAATCACATCGGACCTTAATTTAAATCATGGGGTAGATCTTTAGGTCTTTAATAACCTAAAGGAGTTTAATGAAATTATGGTTAGTCCACATGTGTGGGAAAACCATAAGAGTAATTAATTAAGTCCCTTAATCTAATTAACTATTAATCATGAGCCAATTGCATTAGGCCCTTTTATTTCTTAGGATCATTGCAAGTTTATTTTCCATGCATATCATGTTGGCTCATAATTATTTAGTTAATTACTTTAAGGTGACATAGGCAAGGGTAATTAATTCATCTAATTAAGGGTTCAACTTAATTAAGCCATAAAATCTACTTAACTACATTTCCTTAAATTAAATCAAATCATTAATGTGGGAATGGGTTTAAAATAACAAGAAATGATTTCTCTTCTCTTTTTTAAATCAAACCAAATCCAAAACTTAATTAATAAAGAAGCTTTGGTCTGCTTTAAATAATCTTATTTGATTTGATTATCTTTAAAAAATAGTTTGGTTGAATGAATCACATGCTTATATTTGATTGGCCTTTTTCCAATCATGTTAAATTTGGTATGTCATTTGAATTCATTCATCCATATTTTCAAAATCAAGTAATATAAAAAGGATTTCCTTTATGTAAACTTGCATGTGTTGATTTAATTTAATATATGTTTGGCTACTATCACTATTAAATTCAAATGTATTTTTCAAAAGGAAAATTGACTAATATAAATCCTAAGCCTAAACCTGAACCTAAACCTAAAAAGAAAATAAAAAAAAAACTAAACTAAAATAAAATAAATAAAAACTAAACTAAACAAAAAAAATAAAAAACCTAAATAATATAAAAACTAAACGTAAAATAAAATTAAAATAAACCTAAAATAAAATAAAATAAAATAAAAAACTAAATAAAAACCTAAACCTAAAAAAATAAACCTAAAAATAAAACTTAAAAATAAATAAAAAATAAAATCTAAACACTAAACTAAAAAAACCTAAACCTAAAATAAAAATAAAAATAAATTTAATCCTAAACTAAAATAAACTAAACTAAAATAAATGAAACATAAACCTAAAGCTAAAACAAACTAAACCTAAACCTAATCTAAACCTAAACTAAATAAAATAAAATAAACTAAAAATAAACCTAAACTTAAATTAAAAAATAAACCTAAAAATAAAAATAAAATAAAAACCTAAAACCTAAACCTAAAAAAATAAAATAAAAACCTAAACCTAAACCTTAACTTAAAAATAAAAAAATAAAACCTAAACCTAAAAAATAAAATAAAAATAAAACTAAACTAAAAAATAAACCTAAACCTATACCTAAACCAAAAAAATAAAATAAAATAAATAAACCTAAATAAAAATAAAAAGTAAAATAAATAAAAATAAATAAAAAATAAACTAATTAAACTAAATAAACCTAAACTTACCAATTTAATTAATTTAAAAAAATAAACAAATAAAAATAGCAAAAAATAAAAAACCTTAACCTTAAAACTAACCCTAAACCCTAAACTTACAACCCTAAACCCTGAACCTTAAATAAAAAACCTAAATCAAAACATAAACTTAAACTTAAATTAAAATAAAATGGAAATAAAAAATAAAATAAAAACATAAACTAAACTTAAACCTAAATATAAACCTAAACCTAATCCTAAACCTAAACCTAAAAAGAAAATAAAATGAAAAATAATAACTAAACTAAAATAACATAAATCAAAACATAAACTAAACTAAGAAATAAAAAGCCTAAATAAAATAAAACTAAACTTAAAATAAAAATAAAATAAACCTAAACTAAAATAAAATAAAAACTAAATAAAAACATAAATTTAAAAAATAAATCTAAAAAAACCTAAAAAGACCTAAACTCTAAAAAAACCCTAAACATAAAATAAAAATAAAATAAACTTAAACTTAAGCTATGATAAACTAAACTAACATAAATATAAACCTAAACCTAAGCCTAAAATAAACTAAACCTAAACCAAAACTAAACAAAATAAAATAAACTAAAAATAAACCTAAACTTAAACATAAAAATAATACCTAAAAATAAAGCTAAAAATAAAAACCTAAAACCTAAACCTAAAAATTTAAAATAAAAATCTAAACATAAACCTAAAAATAAAAAATAAAACATAAATTAAAAGGTAAAATAAAAATAAAACTAAACTAAAAAATAAACCTAAACCTAATCCTAAACCTAAAAAATAAACTAAAAAAACATAAAATAAATAGACTAAACCAAATAAGAATAAAAATAAACCTAAATAAAAATAAAAAATAAAATAAACTAAAAAAACTAAATAAACCTAAACTTATCGGGTTACTTAGTTTTAAAAATATAAAAAAAATAAACACAAATAAAACCAAATAAAAGAATTTAATCCTTAAATCTTAAAAACTAAACCCTAAGCCCTAAAATCTACAACCCTAAACCCTAAACCTACCAGTTTACATTATCTAAATAAAAATAAAAAAATAAAAATATATAAGAAAGCCCTAAACCCTAAGCCTACAACCCTAAACCCAAAACCCAAAACCCAAAACCCTAAACTCTAAACTTTAAACCCTAAACCCTTAACCCTAAACCCTAAAACCCTAAACCCCAAACCCTAAACCATAAACCCTAAAGCCTACAACCCTAAACCCAAAATGCTTAACCATAAACCCTAAACTAATCTTAAACCATAAACCCTAAACTAACCTTAAACTCTAAACCCTAAACTAATCCTAAATCCTAAGAATAGGCAAAACCTTGATGGCTATAACATCACCTTCAACTAGTCTCGCCTAGGTCGGGGAGGCTGAGGTCATCATGCATGGTGGGGATCTGTGCCTGGATATGGAGGTGGTGGTCGAGTTGTGGTGGTTATGAGGAGTAATTGCATGTTATAGCTGTGGTGGTGGTAGAGGGAGAGATCGGGGATATGGTGGCAGATTCCACTTCTCGAGAGATGGGGTGGTTCTGATGGGAACTAGAGATATTGATGAATGGCTGATCTGATCTGATGTTATGGAACTGTGTCTTTATAGTAGAGACAATTCTACTTATCTAGAGTTTTTGATAAGCTGTATTGGTGTGCATTTTTTATCTATGTCATCGTATGTGTCTTAGAACACTTGGGGTGCTGCTTGGTTGATGAAATCAAAAAGAAGAAATGTTGAATATGAATTTATTAAAAACATATTAAACCCTAAACTTAAAAAACATTAAACCTAAACCTAAACCCTAAACCCTAAACCCTAAAACCCTAAACCCTAAACCTTAAACCCTAAACCCTAAAAACATAAACCCTAAAACCTAAAAACTATAATCCTAAACCCTAAACCATAAACCCCAAATCCTAAACCTTAAACCTTAAATGTTAAACTAATTGTAAACCCTAAACCCTAACCCTAAGCTAAACCTAAACCCTAACCCTAAACCCTAAACCATGAATAAAGTAGTCATTAGAAGTATATCTAAATAATGACCTAATACTAACATAATTATGGTAGCTAAATAAAATGTCATAAAGAGACTTTCCCTTGATTATTAGCGATTTGAATACCATAAACCCTAACCCTAAATCATATTATTATACCATATATTATAGTATAATATAGCATCATATATTTGAGCATGTAGTGATGTGTTTTGGAAGTTATAAGATGTTTTGAAATGTTTTATATTATAGTATACTCTATATTAATATAAATCATGAAAATATTGATTTAATGAAATTGAAAATTTGTTAAACTTGATGTGGGAATTAGGATGTACTACCAAAGGTGTGCCCCTCCACTTATAGTCTAAAAAGAAAGATTTTATGTTCTAAATAAATATTATATGTTATAACATAGTATAACATCATATATCATAATATATTGTTCTACGCATTTTAAATTCTTTTAGTATTTTACAATCATGCAATCGAGCCTACACTAGCATTATTTATAAAAATGTCGATTTAGACATTAAAATGGTGGAATTTGGCTAAATTCATAATAGGTAGAGCATGGCATCATAATATATTTCTTCAATCTAAAATATGTAAGTGATACTACTAAAATATATAGTTGTTTATTATTTAGACTAATTTTATGATTCTTTTATCTTAAGCAATCCCTTGTGATGTGATATGAAATATAATACAATATAATATGTTATAGTGTATTATATTATAGGATGCCATAACATAGTGTAGCATCATGCATTATAGCATACTATTGCGTATTACTACTTATTGTTTAGCAAATTTTAGTTTGTTATAGTATGATTTAGTAGAGTTTGTACTCGTATAAATCATAAAAAATATTGATTTATAGACTGAATGATGGGATTTGGCCAAATTTAAGGTAAGCTATGGTGTGTCATTTCATCAAAAGAATGGAATTTCATTTAGGGTTAGAGTTTTTAGGGAACATCATTGGGGGTGTGCTATGGTGTGTCATTTCATCAAAAGAATGGAATTTTGCATCCAAAATACATGTTCATTTCTCAACCCAATTTTATAAATTTTATGCTTAAAGTGATTCATTTTAATGTGTAATGTAAGATAATATATTATATGAAAGCATATTAAAATATAATGTACATAAAAAATATAACTTCACATATATATTTATGTGGTGGAGTGTTACTAAATGTTATTGTACATTTTAGTATGTTTTACTTTTGTTATAATACAATGGGTCAAAACTCACAAAAATGTTAATTTTAAGGTTGAGATGGAAGAATTTGGCCAAATTCACGGCACACACCAAAAAGCAACACCAAAATTATGCTATTTTGTACCATTTTTAATAGAAAAATAATAATTTTACATCCAAAATGAACATTATTCATATTTTGAGGAAAATTTGTTATTTGTTCCTTTTAAGTGATTCTAATGTGGTGTAATGTTAGACAATATATTATATTATAGCAAATTATAATATAACATCATATATTATAATATAATAGTGTGTTAATTCACACTATAATATGTTTAGCATGATATTATATAGTTAATTTGAGCTTGCACTGTTGGCTTAATTAGCCTCATGTTCAATTTGATTAATTTTGATGATAACAAACAAATGCTTGGATGTTCTAATGAATATTTTTATGTGTTTCAGATATATCAATTGCTAATTACATATCCAATACATCTCACAAATTGTTAGAAGAAATTGCAAGAATAAAAGAATGAAAGGGATAATGTGAAGCTCATGATTTTAGGTTATATGACTATTCATATGAGTTCTTTGGCATGAATCAATTTGCTCACAACCTAACATACTATTTTAATGAGGTTAATTTGTATAAATCTTTATTTAATTAACATTCAATTATATGTGTTTTCTACATAGCAATAAAATTGTCAAAGTAATAAATGATCATAACTATTAAGTATAATTATTTTATTTACTTAATATAATTAGGTATTTTAATTTAATTTGCTGGTTATATGATAACTAACATATTTATGATTATATATAAATTATATCATAATTTTAAATATCACATGTCAAAATTAACAAAAATATATAAAATTTTGTATTTTAGCCAAAGTCATTGTTTAATCAAAGAATTCATATCTGATTTTATCTCCATCGGATTCCATGGATTTTTTCCTTTAAAATAAGTGGTTACATGACCCACTTTGCATTAAAATTGAATTTATTATGATTTTTTAAACATTACTTGATTTTAATAATGGATGCATGCTACATGCTTTGAATATATTAAGAGCTACATGTGATTACTTTTGACTTTCCCATGTGAATAGCCGAATTTTTGCTGCTAAATTTAATATTTGTTTAATATAAATTATATTTTTATTGAATATTAAATTATCACATGATAGCATGAGGTTGTATAATATATTTCTTTGAAATAATTTTTTAAATGACCTTCTTGCCTATAAATAGCCCTCATTCTCTTCATGAAAGCATCCCTCATTCAAAATTCAAAATCTCTCCAGCAAATCTAAGAGAAAATCTCTTAAATGTTCTTTCCAAGTGTTCTCCAAATATTGCAAGATCAAATCCTTGGTTTGAAGCTTCAACATCTTCAACTAAGCAAGCCTTTTAAATTACTTGAGTTTGTTTTCTTGATCTTAATACTTCTTAGTTGTTCATGCTATTTTCACCATCTATTTCTTCTTTCTAATTTATACTTTTGGTGGATTAGTCTTTGAATATTGGTTTTCACATCAAAGCTTCTCAATCATTTTTTTGTGAAAAACTCTTGTGATAATTTGTAGGATCTATTTCAACTTGCTTTTTTTTCCTACAAATTTCTTTTGGTTTCTTGAAATATTTCTTCTTTGGTCTTATTTTGAAAGATCATTTATTCTTAGATCTATTTTAAGCATTTTAAAATAAATTATTGTGCTGAAATTATTTTCATATTTTCTAGATCTCTTTTTTTTAATTGAAAGCTTACTAGCCAACTTAGATCTATCATATACTTATTTTTTTTTTATTTTGTGATCATTAGCATTATTTGAAAGAATCTTTTGGTTAAAAAAAAAAATTACTCCTTGCTGAAATTATCTTATCATGAAAAAGAATATTGTGAATTTATTTTGAAATCATTTTGTATTATTCTACAAATTATAATAACTTAAACATCCTAAGTAAGATCACTTTAAGATATTTATTTTTATTAAGTGAGCATTTTGTTTGCCAAATTTTTTGAGTTGTAAAGTGATCATTTATAAGTTGTGAGATCACTTTTGAATTTGATTTCTTGGTATATTTGTGAGAGATTTACTTTATCAAAATTTATTATTTTGTATTTTTTTTTTGTGTTGTAAAATTTATTTTGGGGTTGTACTCGCCTTTGTAGGAGAGATTGTACATAGTAGGGTTGTACTTGCCCATAGAGAGTACTTTTGTAAACCATTTTCATTTAGTGGATTCCTAGTGGGTGGCTAAAGCGGACGAGGGTGCTTTGGGGTTCAACCACCAAAAAATCGTGCCTCTTGTCTCTATTTACTTTATTGTATTTTTATTTTGCGCATTTAGAATTATATCTTATCATTATAAAATCAAAATCTAATTTTCTATTTAAAAATTAAAATTCTAAGTTTTGAAAATTTTAATATTACACCAATTCCCTCTTGGGTGCTATAAAGGTCTCACATGCACCACCATAAATCATAAAATGTTGATTATAACATTAAGATGATGTAATTTCAATGAATACATTGTTAGGCTTTTGGTTGGAGTATTAAAGGTATGCATAAGAGAAGAAATAAGATTTGATGAGAATTCATGTCAATGACATAGAGGAGATCCACTAGGATCACACATGCATTGGACATGACATGTGAGGGGTCTATATTGAGGGCATAGAATAAGAAAATCGGTTGGGGATAAGATTTGAATTTGATTTTATTATATGATTTTTGGAAAGAAGATCTCTTGGGGATAAGAATATATAATCCACAGGAGATTAATATTGAATCAACTTTAATTTATTTTTTTTTAATTGATGTGGAGGCATATCTGCTAGAGATATGGGCTCGAGTCTGCTGCGGATCAAGTTTATGAACCTTCCACTAAGGAAGTAGGTTCAGGCTATCCATTGGGGATTGGCATTTGAGTTTGATTTCATAGATTTTTTTTGGGATGTATCCATTGGGAATAAGAGTTTGGTTAGATTTCCTTGATTTAGACTCTACTGGGGGGTTGGTTTAATTTGGCTCCACTAGGGAGGTTGGTTTTGAATTTGATTTGTTTGCTTGACTTGTTTATATATGATTTGGGGCTCCACTTGGAGAAGGGTGTGATTTAACTTCACTTGAGAAAATCAATTTGGGTTGAATTTAATCTTAGTTAATGTATGGACCCTGTTGGTCTGCGATGAACTCACTGAGAAGGAGCTATATCAGGCTTGAGCTACCTCAGGTTTACAAATCCAAAGGGATAGTCTACCGGCTGTGGGGTAGAGCTAGCCAACTTAAGGGGCTGCCTTTCGATGTGCAACAGTTGTGATAGGAAGAAGGCGTAACAGACTTACATCTTCCAAAGTGAGGAATAACCACTAGAGTGACATGTTGGATGCACTACAAATCAAACTTGACTAAGGCCGACTACTGAGTGAATGTCACTGGGAACTTATGTCAACTCAAAAGTAGTCAGGATTAATTTTATCTTAATTTCATGTGATTTGATATGGGTTGTTTGGTTTAGTTTGATTTTGAATTGAGGGCATATCCACTAGGGATGTGAGCTCGATCAAATTTGATAGATTTAATTTATGGACCATGTCAGTGTGCGATGGACCCACTAAGAAGGAGCTATATTAGAGTTGTCTTATCTTAGATTTACAAATCTAAAGGGATCATCTACTAGCCGTGGGGTAGAGCTAGCCAACTAAGGGGTTGCCTTTCGGTATGCAATGGTTGTGCTAGGAAGAAGGCATAGTAGACTTACATCTTCTAAAGCAGGGAACAATCGCTGGGATGACCTGTTGGTAGCAAAACAAATGAAACTTGATTTAAGGGAGACTACTGAGTGAACATCGCTGGGACTTATATCAACTCAAGAGTAGTCAGGTGATTCCTATAGTGAGTTTTGCTGACACTGCCCTAAAGATAAGATGCCTGCTTGGGAAAAGGTACCACAAAGGCTGTCCTCCTAATCCACAAGTGAATATGTATTTTATTTATATCAACTCAAGTAAATAATAAAACCACACTAAGAAAGGGCTATGTCAGCCTTGACCTATCTCAGATTTACTGGACTGAGGGAGAATTTGTACATCCATAAGATGGATTTTCCAACCACAGGGGTGGATACTAGAGAAGGGGAACTATCCAATCCGATAGTAACTTGGGTAGTGTCTAAATGGGGTCATAAAGGACATGATCCAAATATAGTGCCCACAGTGGAGGTGCTACTAGGGGATTTATCCTAAGCCCTAGAAAAGAAAGCTTATAGGTCTACGGTGGCCAACTCAAGGAGAAAGTATAGCAGACTTACATCTACCATGAGTGGTGTATCCTAAGGTGTGAGAACCAACCAACCTAAAGTGTATCCATTAGCATGAGTGGTGTATCCATCAGCATAGTGAAAATCAACCAGCCTAAGGTGCCTGTCGGTGTTCAATGATCAATCTGGAATGAAAATGTGTAGGCTTAAAACTTTCCAAGTGGAACTGATCATCGGGATAGTCTGTCATCGGTGGGACAGATGCTATCGGAACTAGAGTGACTACTAAGCAGGGAGCCTCGAGGAAAAATTGGACCCATATGTGAAGCAGTTAGGAAGGAAGGAACTAGTAGCAGAATTATCCTAAATCTTAAATATACTCGACCCAGTCAGTGCATGAAGGCCAATCTATGAAGAAAACATAGTAGACTCACATCCTCTTAAATGAAGCCAACATAAGGTAGCTTACTGGCCACATAGTAAGGCCTACCAAACTAACAAGGAACTCGTCAGTGTGTAGTGGCCAAGTAAGAAAGGAAAACGTAGAAGATTAACATCCTCCAAAGCAAGAAGTTGACACTAGTAGAGCACGTCGGCGACTAGAGCGACTTGTGTGAGTGTCACTGGGAGCGTTATCTTAACTCAGAGTAGCCCAAGATAAAAAGATATTTCATTATTTTATATATTTGTGTTGTGATGATGAAGGATAGGATGCCGCTCGAGTTCCTTACACCTACCCTAAACACATCATGGCAGATTCATAAATAAAAATACTTTCAACATGGAAAAGATTGAATTAGAATTTGAATTTTCATTGATGATAATTATTTTCAAACATGACTTATAATATTTCTTTAAGTATAGCCCATTGATTGGAAGCATTGGGAACCCTCACTTATGATTAATAAGTTGATAAGATCCTCTATGGTAGGCCTTCACTATGGCAAAAGGGCCTTCTCAAGTGGGTTCAAACTTGCGTCCCATCTTACGATGGCCAATAATTGGTCTCATTAGAACTAAAATAAGCTCTCCTACTTGAAAAACTCTAGGATGGACCAACTTGTTATGAGCTTGAATTATTTTAGCTTTGTACAACTCGAGGTTTGTCATGCCTGTAGGCATCTCTCCTCCAAACCTTTAAGCTCTTGTGTTGGCAACTTGGCATTCTGCTCTTTGTGATCTTACCTATCCTTAGTGATAGTTGTTGGACTTCTAATGGTAGAACATCTTTAGACCCATACACTAAGAAGAAAAGATTAGACTGAGTTGGTGTTCTATATGAGGTGGGGTAGGCCCACAAGGCTTCAACTACCTACTCATGCCACTATAGCTTATTATTGTCAAGTGTCTTCTTTACTATTTAAATGAGAGTTTTGTTGAAGGCTTATGCTAACCAGTTTTCCTTTGGGTAGTAGATGGTAGAATATCTCCAATCTATGCTATATCTCTAAGAAAATTTATTGATCTCGATGCTCTTGAATGTAGTACCATTATTAGATATAATTCATCAAGGCACTTCGAACCTATATATGATATGGTTCCTAATAAATTGGAGCACATGCTGAGTTGTGACCTCTCTGAGCAGAATCGCCTTCACCCATTTAGAAAAGTAGTCAGTAGCAGCTAAGATGAACGGATGACCCTTCGAAGAAGGAGGATCAATCAGACCCACTATGTCGATACCCAACACTCGAATGGCCATGAGGCCAATGTAAGATGTAGAATGTTGGGTGGTTGGTGTAGGACCACATCGTGTATTTGACATTGGTGGCATCGCCTAGCCGTATCCATGCAATCTTTGATCATCGATGGCCAGTAGTATCCTAGACTCTTGAGCTTGGCTTTCATCTTTAGACTAGATTGGTTGGCTCCAAATAATCCTTAGTGTACCTTAGTCACGATCATACAAGCTTCATGCTTGTCAAAACAATGTAACCACATATGATTGAAAGTCTGCCGGTACAAGACACCATCCACAAGAGCACAGAAAAGTGCTCTCTGCTTCATCTGATGGGCTTGGGACTTCTCTTGATGTAGTTTACCTTTATTTAGGTAATCCAAGAATGGTTGCCTCCAATTTAACTCCTCGTCCTTCTTGGTAATGGAAACTTTCCCTTCAAGAGAGTACTTTTTTGATGAGTTCAGTATCAATAAGGGATAAGACTTGTCTATTTTGGATCTTTAATGACATGGACTCATCCTCTAGACATGCCAACTCCTTAGCAAGCTTGGCAAAAGCATACATTATGACATTCTCTCATCGAGGAATCTTATAGATGGTAACCTCTAGGATTTGGGCCAACAGCTCCAGGGTGTACTTATTGTAGTGATGGAGCTTGGGCTTTATAACCTTATAGGACCTAGAATTTGGTTGATAACTAGCTAAGAATCCTCAAAGATGTTGATTTTCTAGATGCTTAGAGTAACGGGTAACTCTAAACCGGTAATCAAAGCCTCATATTTGAGTTCATTGTTAGTGCAAGGATTGGACAAATAATATGAGAATCTCATCACATCACTGTCTAGAGTTAAGAGAACTATTTCTACCCCTGCCTTTCTTGGAATAGTAGATTATGGTTCATCTCCTCTTTGAGAGCAAGCTACACCATCAAAGTACATCTCATAGCAGTGAATGTTAGTATCCCCTAAGTTCATGATTTGTTCATCAGGGAGATCATCACTAAGCAGAGAGTCAGCATGAACCGGGTGTGTTGCTAAGAAATTTTCTAGCGCTTATCCTTTGATCGCACAAAAGTTTAAGAAGGTAATGTCAAATTATGAGAGGCTCCTGGACCGTAGTTCCAACCATCCAGATAGCATCAGCCGTGTCAATGGATACTATAGTGGATTGATCTTAGAGATTAAGTTCACCTTATGAGAAAGCATATAGTGCTATAACTTTTGGGATGCAAAGATTAAAGCTAGGCAATGCTTCTCAATGGGTTGATAATTAGCCTCAGTAGGGATTAGATGACTTTTGAGGTAGTAGTGTGTATTTTCCTTCCCTTCGTCATTGGCTTAGGCTAACAAATCACCAACAGAGTCATCTAATACAGTAGTGTAAAGTATGAGGCTTGCCGATAGGAACTAGAATCGTGGCACCATCGCTTGATGTCTTTGAAGGCAGCTCACACTTGTCATACCACTTAAACTTGGCATCTTTTTTGACAAGTGCTGAGAATGGTTGTCTTCTTCCCGATAAGTTGGATATAATGCATCTTAGATATGCTAACTGCCCTTGGAATGATCTGAATTGAGTTAAAATTTTAGGTTGTGGCATTTCTAATATCTCCTTGATATTCTCCAGATCGATTTCAATTCCCTGGTGTCGGATAACAAACCCAAGGAATTTCCTTGAAGCTACTTCGAATGCACACTTCACGGGGTTCATTTTGAGGTTAAATTATCTTAACTATTTGAAAACTACTCTCAAGTCAAAGGGATGGTCTTTCTTTTCTCTATTTTTGACCACCAGATCATCGATACAGCACTCGACTTGATGGTGAATGAGTTCATTGAAGATTCGAGTCATAGCCCACTAATATGTAGCACCGGCATTTTTAAAGGCATGACCTTATAGTAATAGATTTTGATCAGGGTTCTAAAAGTAGTGTTTCTTTAATATTCATGGGCCATCTTTATTTGGTTATATCCAGATGAGCCATCCATGTAAGAGAAGACTGCATGAGATGAGGCAATGTCCACCATCAGCTCCGGGATTGGCAGTGGAAATTCATCTTTTAGACATGCCTTATTTAAATCCCTAAAATTGACAAATATGTGAATTTGACCATTCTTTTTATTAATTGGATGACACTGGCTAACCAGATAGGGTATTTTTCTTCCCAGATGAAGCCAGCATCGTTCAATTTCTTGACATCATAAATGACTTGTTGTTTTATGTCTAATCGCATGCGTCTAGGAGCTTGCTTGATAGGGTTTGTAATAGGCTCTATTCCTAGTTTATGGATAGCTACATCAAGAGCCAATCCAGGCATCTCTTCATAACTCCATGCAAAGTAGTCCTAAAACTCAGTCAATAGTCTAACTAAGTCATTGGTTTCAATTTCATTCAACAAAGAACTGAAGTATGTCGAGCGTGGATCTTCTTCAGTTCCTAAGTTGATTTCCTTGAGCTCGTCGATGGTTGACTTGATCTCTTCTTCAAACTCTAGTGGTGCATCTTTGACTTCAAAATCATCTGGATCATCTAAAGTTTCTAAGCATAGCTCCTCATACGAGTTAATGTGATTTTAAAAAAAACCTTTCAGATTTCGAATGATTGTAATGACTAAGCAGTAATTGCCATCATCGATTGGACTCACTATACTGAATCCTACTGTCGGTATTGATTGAGAGCTTTTGCATTTGTTCTTCCATATTCTTTTGAAGTAGTCTGACTAGTGCTTTCACCAAGTATGTGGGATTAACCTTTTCTTTGCTAAATTATGAACACAAGGCAAGTACTAATCAAAAGGTAATTCTATTAATTCTTTATATGAATCATCCTCTACATCAACTTCTTGACTTGAGTATGATGCTCCCAGAAAAAACCTATGAGTCTTCACACCTGCGGATGACTTAGGGGCTTCCTTAATTACCAAATCCTTAGCTTTTTGAGAGGAACATGGGGTTAGAGCTAAGGTTCCCAACTGATGTGTGACTGTTTCAAATATAGACTTGGATACACTTATGCTTTGCTTTAGAGCCAGATCTTCATAACCTTCTGGCTCAAGTGTCACCTTCTAAGGAATTTACTGCTGAGAAGAGCTGGCTGGTGTGCTAACCATATAAGATTCAACCTATGGACTATATTCTAAGTCTATATGGATAGCAGGTGTACTCCTGGTAGCTGGGACATATCTTCTATTGGGTGGCCAATAAGGAGGTTTTCCACCCCTAGGTCGCCTCACGACGCCTCTTCCTCTACGGTGGAGGTCGTCATCCTACCCATATATTCAAATGGAGTAACGAACTATGGGTGGAATCAAATGTTAGGCTTCACTTCCTCCTCCAAGTTTATTTTCGCTCCCTTTTATTTTCTTTCTCATTTTCACTTTACTTTTCTTTTTCTTTTTCTCTCTTTTTTTCTTTTTTCTTTTTCTTTTATTTTTAAACTTTGGCCAAGTTCACGAGAATAGACTTGTTGATTTTGAGGGAGGTAGTAAGCCGCATCCTCATATATGCCGACCTCATGAACTATAAATGGCTTGAGATCTCCTTTGACACAGTAGGCAATCCCACCACTCATAAACTTCATACATTGATGAAAAGAGGATGGAACTATGTTGAAAGAAATATCTGAGTCTATAATGTGAAACTTAGCTTCGGTCTTCTAATCATCTATCTCCAAGGGTAACACTATGGAGCCTAAGGCCTGTTGACCACACTTTTGTAGTACAGATTCAATCTTCCCATATTAGACTTAGGAGTCTTCTAGACACTAAGACCTTCCTAGTCATAAGACACTTCTAACAATTAGGTAAACACTTAACCTAAGCCTAGAAACTTAGAAGGGTTAACCTTAGGATTAGGTTATGCCTTAGGGATTAAGATAATCTGCCTACCTTACAACCCAAATCCAATCCATGTTCACCTTCTCAAATAAATTCAAATTTAAATGATTGAAGCCCATGATCAAATCCAAACTTGAAACCCTACCTAAGCGATATGAACTATCCCATGGATTTAGACAAATCTTAATCCAAATCAATCAAAAATCAATTGGTTTTCTCAGAAATAATTTATATCTTCAATCAACTTCCTAAATATAAATCAAATCTACATTCAAATAATCAAAACTAAATTAAACTAAATCAAATTAAATCAAAACCCTTCCTAAGCCATATGACCTATCCCGTGGACCTAGAAAATCTTAATCCAAATCAAGTCAAACTCAATTGATTTTCTCATAAATCAATCATATTTTCAATCATCTTCACAAATTTAAATGAAATATACATTTAAATCATCAAAACTAAATCAAACCAAATCAAAATCTAAACCTTATCCACATGACCTAACTCCATGGACTTAACTAAATTCCTTCATTCCAAAACCCAAATTCAATTGATATTCTCATGAATCAAACATACCTTTAATCATATTGACAAATATAAATGAAATCTACAATCATCAAGCCAAACCAAAATCAACCCAAGCCAAACCCAACTTAACCCTTTTGACATGAAATGTTCAAATGAACCAAAACCCATTTGAACCCAAGCTAATTGAAATTGAATTTATATATCAATCCCAAATCCATATATAAACTCAACTAAATCAAACTCAACCAAAAATCAAGCCAACTAAACCAAATTGGTCAACTTGACACAAAGTGGCCAATTTGACCTATTTGAGTCATTTTTAGATTGGATTGAACCCAATCAAAACCTCCCATCATGATTGTTGATCACCTAGGTTGATCAATTATCACAAATTGGGTCAAACCAAGTCAACTGGTCATTTTGACCAAGTCAACCCAACCCAAACTAATATTGCAACTTTAGCCAAATCCCTTTGATTCATACCAAATCAAAATCAATATTTGAATGACTTGACCTTCAATTGAGTCAAACCAATCCCAATTGGCCATCTTGACCCAAGTTGATCCAAATTGACCTAAAAGACCAAATTGGGTCAAATAAAAATATAAACCAAATTGATTGCAACCAATAGCTAAATTTCATTCCAAATTGATTGTTGAACTTGACCAAAGCCATGATTGGACCCAATTGACCTAAAGGCTCAAGTTTCCCTAAATGAAAACCAAATCCAAATTAATTGAAACCAATGCCTATAATCATCTTCAATTGGTCAACTAAACCCAAACCAACACCCAACCTAAGCTAATTTGGCCAATTTGATCAAATTGGTTAACTTAACCCATTTGACCCAAATGAATTCAAATGAGCCAAAATCAAATATAAGCTAAACTAAACCAAACTAATTGAACCAAAACATCTTAAATGATAATATGAACTTGGCCTAACCCTTGGTTTGACCCAATTTGACCAATTTGTCAACTTGACCCAATCTAACCCAATTTGACCTCAATGAGTCAAATTGAGTAAAACCTAACTAAATCAACTCCAATTAACTTCAAAATTTCAAATCTGCCCAAATCAAATCCAATGCCAAATGATCATTATACCTTTAGGTAAAGGGAATCACATGAGAAAAATCACCCATGTAAGTGGTCATTTTAATTCCTTGGCCACTTAGTACTCTCCCAATGGTCCACTAGGCACTAGGACACTGGTCAACCTAACCCAAGGGGTATTTGGGTCAGCCATGACCCGTGGGAGGTGAAATAACCTCACCCTCCCCATTGGAGCATTTAAAATCCATAGGACACCCATTATTCCTCCTTGGCAACCACATTCACACCTTCAACCAACCAAGCCGAGCCAACTCACCTCTTCTCTGCCACCCATGACTCCCTGAGATGGTCAGATTGCCATTAAAAGCCAAACCTGATCCCATTGTCTAATTACGATGAAGGGGGGTATACACCCCCTGGTTTCCACTCAAAAACACACAAAAATTATTCCTCAGAGCCCTAACTACCCAAGATGAGCCACTAGAGCCATTCCCTAAGCTTTCAAGCTTGTTCCTCAATTTGAAAAATTCCATTCTCATCTGTCCTGAAATAGGACACTCCCATTTCTAACCTAACTTCCCCATTTCTTCATCAAACTCAAATTAACTTTGCATGTACCTTCCTTAGGCCTCTTCAAGCAAGAACGAATCATCTCCCTAGCTTCTCGACACCAGAGGTGGGACTTCAAGCAAAGTCAAGCTCCAAATCATCGGTTCATGGCCTTCCAAGAAAATGTTGAGGAGTTGATCCAATTGCTACTCAATCAGACTTCATCTCTACTAGATGAAGTTTTCTCAATCATTCGAGCCATCGGCCTTGAGCTCTGGCAAGGTACACTTCCAAAATTGATCTTTAGGCAAAAATGGGTTGAAGGTTTTTGAATAAAACTTGCATCACATGTAATCTTGACTGTTGGATCCCCTCCGATCGATGTTGTGAAGGTGTGGGATCCTTTTGGAGTTGATCCGAGCTCGGGTAAGCTCGGATCAAGTGAGCAATGAAGGATGGACTCCATTCTCCCTCACTTACATGATGTTAGATCATGCACCGTCTGTTCAATGTGATCGAAATGGACAATCGTGATTAGATCTGCTAGATCGATATGATTTAATCCTATGAAGATGTGGAGTTAATCATAGCTATCCGATCTTAGATCGGATGACAGATGAGAATGTGCATCCTCCGTCGCCACGTAGGCACTGAGTTGGATAAGTTTTAAGTTGCCAATCCTGTGACACCATGTGGAAAGTGCCATCAGCATGCCACATGGTAACAAAAAATTTAATTAGGCTAAATTAATCATTTTTGATGGCTGAAACTTCTAAAAATCATAAAACATCATAGAGAATTTAAAAAAAGCAAATAAAAACTCATTTTAATAGTATTTTAGAGGATAATTAATTAAAATGATCTTAACTAATTTTGAATAGTAATTAAGGTTTAATTAAAAAATTAATTAGCTTAATTACTCCTTAATTACTTTAGAAATTAATTTCAAATTTTGTGAATTAATTTAATAGGATGACCTCTACCTCCCATGATTTTCTTGGGATTTATTGCTCACTTAATTAGGAAAATTGACTAATTAAACCTTATTACTCTTTTAAGTTTAATGATTAATTAATCCCATGAATAGTAATAAATTGGTTAAGTTTATTAATCATTGTTCAACAATAAGTGAAATAAGGAATAGGGTTGGGACCCCCCAAGTTCATTTTACCCTTTTTTAAAATGAAATTAACAGATTTAACTAATTAATAAATCACTTAATCAAATTGAAATCATAATCTCATCAAACCTTAAATAATTAAATCATGGGGAAGATCTTTGGTGTTTAATAACCTAAAGGAGTTTAATGAAATTATGGTTAATCCACATTAAAACCATGTCTAATTAATTCTTAATCTAATTAACTATTAATCATAATTGCATGTTGTTAGTTTTATTTTATATCATAATACATAATTCATAAATAAGTAATTATTAATTCTGATTCTTCAACTTAACCCATAAAATCAAATTAATTACATTTCATTGACTTAAATCAAATCATTAATGTGGGAATGGGTTTAAAACAACAAGTGATGAGTTTTTGTTCTCCTCTTTAAAATAAATCAAATCCAAAACATAATTAATAAAGAAGCTTTGGTTTCCTTTAAATAATCTTATTTGATTTGATTGTCCTTAAGAACTAGTTTGGTTGAATGAATCACATGCTTATATTTGATTGTCCTCTTTACAATAATGTTAAATTTGGTATGTCATTTGAATTCATGCATCCATCTTTTCAAAATGAAGTAAAATAAAATGGATTTCCTTTATGTAATCTTGTATGTGTTAATTTGATTTAATATATGCATGGCTATAACCACTAATTTCTCAAAAGCTTATAAATGAATAATAAAATGTGTTATGATGCTAGTTATAAATACATAAGAAATGAATGTGCTTATAGCTTAAGTTTATGAATGTTGAGTACTCTTTCCTCTATTCTTGTGTTGATTTATATAAGATTGAATTTTAATGGGTATATAGTCTGGACATCCCGGGAACACGAAGCTTTAGCTAGCCCCAAGGAGGTCATTTGATTACCTCAATTCCCTAGTTTAACAACGACACATACCCATTTGATTTCATTCTTATGTATTTCAACATTAGAATTTAGATAGAGCTTCAATGTATATATATATATATATATATATATGATTCAATAAAAAAACAATACACTCTTTGCATAGTTTTCTTTCCCTCATTTATGTATACATCCACATGTGTCCAAGAAAAGCAAGTATATAGTCTAAACATCCTGGGAATACAAGGCTTTAGTTAGCTCCAAGGAGATCATTTGATTACCTCACTTCCCTAGTTTAACAATGACATGTACTTGCCTATATCTTTGTACATGTATATGTATATGTGATTAGTGAATGGAAATCCCATTTTTCATTATAATTGCATGCATTCATAATTGACTAAGTGGTTGAAATAATTATCCATATGATTTGGAGTTTACTTTATATGTTCATGTATACAAATTTACATATGTTTGAATGCAAATGGGTATATAGTCCAGACATCCTGAGAATACAAGGCTTTAGCTAGCTCCGAGGAGGTCATTTGATTACCTCACTTCTATGGTTTAACAACGGCACATGCCTATTTAATTTCATTCTTTTGTCCTTTTTGTATAAGAAATTGGATAAAATTTTAAATTAATATGTTTAAATAATTCAATCAAATAAAATATAAATTCTAAACATACACATACATTCATCATTTAAGTGTGCTAAAATATGTTGCATGTATAGATATACTTAGGATTAAATTATATGCATCTTATACTTGTGATGGAAAGGAATGATTTAATATATGTCATGTGGTAGTAATTGAAATAAATTAATCTTAAGATGCCTTTCATTTTGAATAGGGTTATTTAAAGTGAACCTAAACTTAAGATTTATTAAATCATTTAATAAGCCATTCACTAAGGAGAACTAAATCAAATTAATATACTTTAGAAAGTGACTTAAGGTAGGGATGAAAGATGACAATCCTCTTTTCCTCTCTTTATAACACTTAGTTGCTAAGTGTAATCAAATGAAACAAAAGAAAACACAAATTAAAATTCTCAAATCAATTAAACTACTTCAAGTGAAATCAACCTTTCATGTTAATTGAATCCTTCTACACTTAGAAAGTACAACACTAATGTCTAACAAGACTTACCACACAAGCCTTAATACACTCATTAGAATTAAGTCACCATTTTTAAAACTAAGTTAGGACAGTGAATGACGTGATGTATATTTTGTTTTATGATGTATGATTTTATATTGGTTGTTAAGGCGTATGCTTCGTAGACTAAATATTAAGCCAATATTAGCCTAATCATGTTTTTATAGGGGATTATGCTTAAGGGATGCTTAAAAATTAATGTGAATACTCTTTTTACAGTTTGCTTAAATCTTTAAGCATAATCCAAGTTATGATAGGTGGGCTTAGTTACCCATGTGTAGGGTACTAAGTCAAAATTATAAATACAACTGCTTGAGATTATATGTATATTTAGCTAACCTCTATTTTGCAGGTTTACTTAAATTTACTTTTCCCACATAAATGTAATTTTTACAATAGGAAATAAGATTAGTGCTATGGAAGATTAGGATGAGCAGTGATTAGAAGGCTTTGTCCTGGGGTGCTCTATGATGCCTTTGAAGCAAGCACCATCCAAATAAAAAAGGAACCAAATCAGAAATAGAGATATGAAGAAAGAAGACCTCCATAGCTTTTAATACAATTATAATTATTCTTTAAAATTCCAGGTTGTATAAGGGTAGAGCTCGGCTACCCATCTTTTCTTTCTTGGGTTATCGGTACCCTATCGACCTTATATTCTTTTATGATAATTTATATAATTGTTTGATGTTATGTTTACATTGTGCATTAGGACCGAATGCTTTTCATAGTTTCTTAAATGATTGATGCTTTAATGTGTGGCTTGGATACGATTAGGCTCTTAGGATAAAAATAACTTTGCTACCCAACTAATCATGCATAATTAAATTTTAAACAACTCATAATCTCATCATAAATCCTAAGACATAAATATAAAAATTAAAAGATTTAGCAACCTCTTAGATGTATGGTTGTATGTTTCATATCATCCATGCATATTCTTTCACACTTGAACATGAAGGATCTCTATCCTTGCACAATAAAGGAATGTTTGACCTATGAGGGCATCCCTTGTGGTGGAGAACACCTTCTTCTAGCTGATCTGACCCATAACCTATTTCAT
Source organism: Cymbidium sinense (assembly GCA_021442155.1). Taxonomy (NCBI): domain Eukaryota; kingdom Viridiplantae; phylum Streptophyta; class Magnoliopsida; order Asparagales; family Orchidaceae; genus Cymbidium; species Cymbidium sinense. Next base: position 24,156,530 of record CM038231.1, read on the forward strand.
CATGCCTTTAGGCATAAGAAATCCTAAATCCTCTACTAAAATAATGTGTCTAAAATGAAAATAATTTTGAAAAAGATTTTGCATCTATAAATTAAGTCATATACTTATACCACTCATGCTCTAATCTCTTAAGGAGTGTGTTTAGGACTTTAGTTCCTTTTTAGTTAAATAGCTACCCTAGCTATCTTGCAATTCATAAGGCTAGACTACATGGTTTTAAAATTGTAGGAGGAGATACCTGGTGGCCACTCTAGGCAATTATAAGTCCAGAAGCCGGACAATTTATTCTCTCTTATAGAGGTAAACCCTTATGTCTACCCATCGCTTAGATTTAGGCCATGCTTTAGCACGTACTAAAGCTCCCTAGATTTAGGATCCAAGGTAGTTATTTCCTTCAGGCTATGAGCATAAATCATCACCTCTTAGGCATTTCCACAACCTTGTGTAGGTGGATTATAAGCTCTAGTAATCTAATTAAAATTTCAAAACATATAAATCTCCTCAACTTCAAAATTATAAAGCCTAACCATGATAGATTGGAATGCTCACTAGGCTTCTAGTTTCATGAGCATTTCCTACTTATTTTATTTGGATTCCAAAATAAGTATTCTCCTTAAACTTTCCCAATTGATTTTTAAATACAACCAATCCTTTGATAGTCAACCTTAAATTCTTTGGAGATGAAAATTGTCACTTTAATCGAGTATTCTTAGAAATTTCATTTCTAAGATATATAACTTAAATCTAAACCTTAAAACCAAAACATAAACCCTAAACTATAACTAAACCCTACTCTAAACCTTAAACTAAACTAAAACTAAACCTAAACTAACCCTAAACCCCAAACCCCAAAAAACTTAAATCTCTAAACTAATCCCCAAACCCTAAACCCTACTGACCTAATCCTCCCTCCTGACTAAACCCTAACCCTACCACTCTAACTCCTAACCTCACTAAACCTCCTAAACCACTCCCACCACTGACCTTACTGAGCCCTAAACTGACCCTACCTCTAACTAACTCTAAACCCATCCCTAAATCCTGACTGACTAAAACTAAACCACTAAACTAAACCTAAACCCTATCCTGGGCCCAAACTTAAAAACCCACCCAAAACTAAACTAAATAACCTAAAATAAACAAATAAATAAATCTAAACCTAAATAAAATAAACAATAAAATAAAACCTAAACTAAACTAAACTAAGCCTAAAATAAATAAAATAAACTAATAAAATAAAATAAAATAAATAAAATAAACTAAACTAAAAATAAAATAAACATAATAAAAATAAAAATAATAAAATAAATGTAATATAAAATAAAATAAACCTAAAATAAAATAAAAAAAATTAAAAATAAAACCTAAACCTAAAATAAACCTCAAAATAAACTTAAAATAAAATAAAATAAACTAAAAGAAAACCTAAACCTAAACTAAAATTAAATAAAAATAAAATAAACCTAAACTAAAAAAATAAACTAAATAAATAAACCTAAACCTAAAATAAACTAAACCCAAACCTAAACTAAATAAATAAAAATTAAACCTAAACTAAACTAAAAAATAAAACCTAAAAATAAACCTAAAATAAAAACCTAAAACCTAAACCTAAAAAAATAAAATAAAAAACTAAACCTAAACCTATAAATAAAATATAAAACCTAAACCTAAAATAAAATAAAATAAACTCAACTTAAAAAATTAAACCTAAACCTAAAAAAAACTAAAATAAAACTAAATAAATAAATAAATAAAAATAAATAATAAACATAAATAATAAAATAAAATAAAATAACTAAATAAACAAAAGAAGAAATGTTGAATCTGGTTTTCTCTCTTTTTAAAAACCAAGATACTAAACCCAAACCCTAAAAGCACATACCATAAACTCTATCCACAATCCTAAACCCAAACCCCTAAACCCTAAAACTAACTAACTCCATAAACCATAACCCTAAATCAAAACCTAAACCCTAAACCCTACCCCACCCTAACTAAACCCTAAAGCTAAACTTGACCTAAACTAAATAAAACTAAAATAATACAAATATGAAAATCTAAACTAAAATAAAATAATAAATAAAAGAAAACATAAACTAAAACCTAAACCTAAACTTAAAAAGAAAATAAAATAAAAATAAAAACTAAAATAAAATAAAATAAATAAAAAACTAGACTAAACTGAAAAATAAAAAACCTAAATAAAATAAAAACTAAACTTAAAATTAAAATAAAATAAACCTAAAATTAAGTAAATTAAAAACTAAATAAAAACCTAATCCTAAATAATAAACCTAAAAATAAAATATGAAAATAAATAAATAATAATAACTAAACTCTAAAAAAAAACTAAACCTAAAATAAAAATTAAAAAAACATAAAAGAAAATAAAATAAAATCTAAATATAAAACTAAACTTAAAAAATAAACCTAAATTAAAATAAACCTAAACCTAAACTAAATAAAATAAAATAAACTAAAAATAAACCAAAATCTAAAATAGATAATAAAACCTAAAATATAAACCTAAAACCTAAACCTAAATAAATAAAATAAAAACCTAAACCTAAACTAAAAAATAAAAAATAAAACCTAAACTTAAAAAATAAAATAAAAATAAAACTCAACTAAAAAATAAACCTAAACTTAAACTTAAACCTAAGAAATTTACTAAAATAAATAAACTAAACTAAATAAAAATAAAAAATAAAAATCAATAAAACTAAAAAATAAACATAGATAAAAATAAAAAATAAAATAAACTTAATAAACATAAACCTACTCGTTTACGTAATTAAAAAAAACCCCCTAAACCCTAAGCTAACCCTAAACCATAAAAACCTTAAACCCTAAAGCCTAAACACTAAACCTAAAACCCTAAATACTAAACCCTAACCCTAAACCTAAACACTAAAACCCTAAACCATAAAACCTTAAACCCTAAACCTTAAGCCCTAAACCCTAAACCCTAAAAACAAAAAAAGGTAAACCTAAACTAAATAAAAACTAAAAGTTAAATATATAAAAAAACTTAAACTTAAATAAAATAAAAAATAAAATAAAATAAAAACCTAAACTAAAACCTAAACCTAACTAAAATAAAATAAAATAAACTAATAAATAAAATAAAATAAATAAATAATAACATAAACTAAATAAAAAATAAAAAATAAACCTAAGAATAAAAAAAAAATAATAGCTAAACATAAAATAAAAATAAAATAAACTTAAAATAAAATAAAATAAAAACTAAATAAAAACCAAAACTTAAAAAATAAAACCTAAACTAAACTAAAACTAAATAAAAATAAAATAAAATAAACAAAATAAAATAAACCTAACCTAAATAAAAAACTAAAAACAAAATAATAAAAAAACACCTAAACCTAAACCTAAACTAAATAAAATAAAATAAAATAAAATAAAATAAACTAAACCTAAACTAAAAAAAATAAAACCTAAAATAAACCCAAAATCTAACCTAAACCTAAAAAAATTAATAAAGACATAACCCTGGACCTAAAAATAAAAAATAAAACCTAAATCTATAAAATAAAACAAAAATAAAACTCAACTAAAAGATAAACCTAAACCTAAAACTAAAAAATAAACTAAAATAAAAACCTAAGCTAAAATAAATAATCTTAAAATAAATAAACTTAGCTAAATAAAAATAAAAAATAAACCTAAATAAAAACAAAAAATAAACTAAATAAACCTAAACCTAGTGTTTTAATTAATTTTAAAAAAAAACCATAAACCCTATATCCTAAACCCTAAACCCTAATCCTACAACCCTAAACCCTAAACCCTAAACCCTAAACCCTAAACCATAAATCCTAAAAAACCATAAACCCTAACCCTAAACCCTAAAAGCGTGAACCCTAAAACCCTAGACCCTAAACCTCCCCAAACCTAAACCCACAACCCTAAATCCTAAACCCTAAACCCAACCCAAACCCTAAACCTAAACCAAGTAACTAAATATATTAAAGATAAACTAACCCCTAAAACATAAACCTAAACCTAAACCTAAACCCCAGAATGGGCAACCTTGATGGAAGGACGTCACCAACAAGCTTAGTCTAATCACAGTGGGGAGAGAAGGCATGGTTACTTTAGTGGTGGTGGGGGATCTCGAGGTGCTGGTGGATATGGAGGTGGTGGTTGGAGCAGTGGTGGTTATGGAGTAGGGAGGATTGACAAAGGTTACAGTCGTGGTGGTGGTGGAGGGAGAGATCGGGCATATGATAGTGGATCCGCAACTCGAGAGGCCAGGGTGGTTCTGATGGGAATTAAAGAAACTGAAGAATGACCGATCTGATCTGCTACTTATGGAATTGTGTCTTTACAGCAGAGACTGTTCTAGTTATATAGGGCTTTTGACTTGCTCAATGCGTGCTCATTTTTTATCTATGTCATCGCTTGTATCTTAGAAAACTTGGTATGTTACTTGGTTGATGAAATTAAAAAGAAGAAATATTGAAACTGAATTTGTTCTCTGTTTAAAAAAACAACCAAAAACCCTAGACCTTAAACTAAAATTTAAACCTTAAACCTAAACCCTAAACCTTAAACCCTAAACCCTAAATCCTAAACCCTAATTCCTAAACCAAACAAAACCCTAAAACCCAAACCATAAACACTAAACCCTAAACTCTAAACGAACCCTTAACCATAAACCCTAAAAAGCTAAAAACATAAGCCTAAACTAAATAAAACTTAAAATTAAAATAAATAAAAAACTTAAAATAAAATAAAAACTAAAACAAAAACCTAATCATAAACCTAAACCTAAACCTAAAAAGAAAATAATATAAATAATAAAAACTAAACTAAAAAAATAAAAAATAAACGTAAAATAAACCAAAAAATAAATAACCTAAATAAAATAAGAACTAAACCTAAAATAAAAATAAAATATACCTAACATAAAATAAAATAAAAACTAAATAAAAATCTAAACCAAAAAAATAATCATAAAAATAAAACCTATAAATAAATAAAAGATAAAATAAAATGAAAAACCTAAATTAAAATAAATAAACCTAAAATAAATAAACTAAATAAAATAAAAATAAAAAACCTAAATATAAATAAAAAATAAAATAAATTATGATATATAAATAATAAACTAAATAAACTTAAACCTACCAGTTTACTTAATTAAAAATTAAAATAAAAAAATAAAAAAATAAAAAAAGATAAAAAAAAACCTTAACCCTAAACCCTAAACCCTAAACCCCAAACCCTAAACCAAAAACACTAAACCCTAAACCCAAAACCCTAAACCCCAAACCCCAAACCCTAAACCTTAAAAACCCAAAAAGCTAAACCTAAACCAAATAAAACTTAAAAATAAAATAAATAAATATACCTAAACCTAAATAAAATTATAATAATTAAATTAAATTAAAAATAAAAACTAAAGTAAAATAAAATAAATAAAAACCTAAACTAAACTAAATAAAATAAAATAAAATAAACCTAAAAACAAAATACCTCAATAAAATAAAACCTATAATGGAGCAAAGCCTTTTCCAAACTGGAGAGTCACCAACTTTATAAGCACATTTAAGGGGGTGTTTACCTTGGCAATATTTTTCCATCATAAAATTAGCCCAAAGGCTATCATTCTTTCTAAAATTCCACTAGCTTATCAGAGAAGGCGTGATAACTTCATGAATAGGAACTAAGAGCACCTTCTCCCAAAGGACCACAACATTTATGCCACGATGTCCAATGCATTCTTTTGGTAGAATTATTGGAGCCCCAAGAAAATTTGTTAAGCAAACGATCAATTCTGATAAGTGTAGCATTTGTGGGGATAACAGTTTGAATCAAATAAAGATGCATTGAGTTGAGAGTGCTTTTAAGAATAGTGAGCCTACCACCAAAGGAAAGTAAATGGAATTTCCCAAATAGAAATTTTATTTGAAATTTTTTGAATTAACTCATCAAAGAGATGGGAACATTTCGGGCCTTTGAAGAGCAGAGCACCCAAATACTTAAGAGGTAAGTATTGATGTTTAAATTTAGTGATATGTTGGATTTGATTTATTTTATTATTGGAGATACTAGAGGAAGTGATAAAATAACTTTTGTTATCATTGATAAAATGACACATCTCTACCAAATTTATTTAAAAAAGATGTGAGATGCTTGATGTGATGAATAGAAGCATTGGAAACAATAATGAAATCATCTACAAAACTTAAATGGGAAATAAGAAGACCACCAAGAGTTTTGTAGTACATACTAGGATTATTTAAGTATAAATCATTGATGTTCCTAGATAAGTACTCAACAACAAAAATAAATAAAGCAAGAGATAAAGGTTCCCCTTGTCGTAAGCCATGGGAAGAGAGGAAGAAACCCAAGGCTTCCCCATTAAGCAAAATAAAAAATTAGGCATTATTAATACAATTTTTAACCAAAAAAAATAAATTTATCAAAAAACCTAAATAAATTCAAATTATGGTTAAGGAAATCCCAAGAGATGTTATCAAAGGCTTTGGTAATATCTAATTTGAAAAGAATGTTACCACCTCTAGTCTTGGAATCAAGATCATGAATTAATTCTTGGGTAAGTAAAATATTGTGATCTACCTCTAACAAAACCAATTTGGTTGAGAGAGATAATTCTATTAAGTAAAGGACTAAGTTTGTTGGTAAGAATTTTGAAAATCAGCTTATTGAACAAGTTGCAAAGACTAATAGCTCTAAAATAACTCCAATAGTCTGGATTATCTTTCTTAGGTATGAGAACATTAGAAGTACTAGAAAAATATCTAAGAAAAGGATTACCCTTAAAAAAATCAATCACAGGATCAATCAAATCATTTTAATTATAAACCAACATTTTGAAAAAATGAGTGAAACCCTTCAAACCGAACATAATCTATGTTCATGCTATTCAGAACTTTAAAATTTTCATCTTCATTAGGCACAATGGTAAGCAAATCATTATCATCATTAGTAATAATAAAAGGAATCAAGTGCAATTGAGAGACAGCTTCATAAGAGCAATTATTATTAAGCATATTTCTAAAGTAATTAATAACCAATTCCTTAATATCATCATTCTTCATAATCCAATCTCCATTATCATTTTTAATTGTTTGAATATTATTTAAAGCTCTCTTTTTATTAACAAAAGCATGGAAATACCTAGTATTGCTATCACCATCCATAATATGTTAACTAGCAACTTTTTTGTGCCAATAAGTCTCTTCCATATTTTGGAAGTTAACAAGTTTATCTTTCGCCTCAGTCAAGTCTATAATCTTAGAAGGATCAGACATAATTAAGACTTGAAGATCACAGCCAATTTTTCCATATCTTTAACATTAACAAAAAGGTTTTTAAATAATGCTTGTTCCACCAGCCCAAATTTTTTTTAAGTCTTTTAAGTTTAAACTAAAGTCTATTCATCCACATAATCAAATTATCAAGATGTAAAAGAGCTTTCCAATTATTAGCCACAACATTAAAAAAATCAATATGTTGAATCCACATGTTTTGAAATTTAAAAGAAGAGGGGTTTTTAAGTTTATTAGAATTATCTTTAATAGAAACCAGAAGAGGGGCATGATCTAACAATGTTCTACTTAAATGGTCACTATAAGTAATAGGCCATTGAGTAATCCAATGAGTATTAAAAAGAATCCAGTCCAACCTTTGCCAATGTCTAGAGTTTTGCCAAGTATAATTAGAGCCCTTAAAGCTAATATCAATCAAATTACAATCAAGGATCATATTGGAGAAATATGCCATGGAATGAATATTAGGAGAGCAACCACCACTTCGTTCAAAAATAAAATAAAATGGTGTTGAAATCACCACCAAAAAATCAAGGTTTATTGACAGAGGTAGCAAAATTCCTTAAATTATCCCAAACAAGATTTCTACCAGATCTATAACAAGATGCATAAACAAAAGAGCCCAAAACACAATAATCACCATAAGAGATTTTAACATTGGAAACTTAATGAAAGTCATCAAGAATGGAGATCTTAACGAAATTATTCTAAAAATACCAAATTTTATTACTAACATTAGAGAAAAATCTATTGAAACTGATAATTCTAGCAACATGGTTAATTTTATTAGCATGAATAAGAGACTCCAGAACAATAAGAAGAGAAATATTATAAATGCAACAAAGATTTCCAATACGATTATGAATAGAAAGGGTACCGATCCCTCTAGCATTCCAAATAGGAAATTTAAACATAATGAAATTTAAAAAGGGGGGCTACGCAAAGGTTAATTAAGAGAGGAGTGAGAGGTCATAGCAGATCTATCATTTTTGGACAATTTAGGAGGGAAATTTTTAACATCTTTTTTTTTTTAGCATGATAAGTTTGTAAGCCATTTTCTTTTCCCCTAGAGTCATCATCTAAGTAATATTTAGTAACATTGGTCATAGATTTATGAGAAATCTCTAAGTGTTTGGAGGGGTGTTCACCTTCTTCCAAATCTATATTTAGTTGAAAAGTAGGATTAATATCAATATCGATTAGAAATGAGAGATGGTGATGATAGAATCATAAAGCACAAGTAGTAAAATCTGAATCATAAATGTTTTGAGCATGCTCGACATCATTTAAATCATCATTAAAAGCTTCATTTTCATCGATCAAAGCATAGATGCAAGAATAGAATTATAGAACTATCTTTTAATAACTTAGAATTTATTATTCTTCGCATTAGAAATATTCAAATTCAAAGAAGGAATAAGAGGTAAATCATCTTTCCCATTTTGAATATCGGTCGAATCCATACCAACATTAGAAGCTAAAACATGTTCAATAAGATTAACCCAATATCCAAGGAATCAACCTCAATAACAGCCTTTATACCATCCTTAGGATCTGAGGTTGATTTATGAACATAAGTAGGAATCGACTTATGGGTAGAGACAACATTTTTGTTTGTAGGAATTCATTATTTTAAGTGGGGATGGAGAATAAAACATTATGAATTATCATGATCGTGTATTTTACAGTGGGAAAAAAAATTCAGAAGGTTCTCTAATTCAACCTTTTGCGAATACCTGTATTTCTCAGAGCAAATCCAAACTTTTTTAGGGTATTTTTTTAGTTATGTCTAACTCCATGAGGATCCGAGCCATAGAAGGGTGATATCGCTCCGCGGTTGCTTGGTCGAGTTGCAAAGGCCAACCAAATAAAGCCTTGATAGCAAAAAGTACATGATGGGTTAAAAAATGAATGCACATATTAGGAAGAGATAACCACATAGGGACAATAGGAGATTCCTTCTTAATGTCAAAAGGGGTGACCACTTCAAAAAATGCATTTAACAATTAAAGATGAAATAAGAACGACATGAAAAAATAGATGAATAATCCAGATCTTTAGAAAGTTGAATCAGGATATGCCGAGGGTCAATAAGGCCAATCAAGAAGGCACCCGTAAGCTTGAGATTATGAAAAAAAGAGCGGATCTTATACAAATTCAGATGATGCAAAGAAAACTTATCCTTCTTCCAAGGGTAATTAGTTCATCTTAACTGCTACTGACTACTTTTCCAAATGGGTGAAGGTGATTCCACACAAAGAGGTCATAGCTTAGCATGTGCTCTAATTTTTTAGGAACCATATCATATATAGGTTCGAGTGACTCGACGTATTATATCTGATAATGGTACTGCATTCAAGAGTATAGAGATCAATAACTTTGCCCAAAGACATATCATAGATTAGAGATATTCTATCATAAACTACCCGAGAGAAAACAACTTAGCAAAATCCATCAACAAAACTCTCATCTAAATGCTAAAGAAGACAATCGACAACAACAAGCGATAATGGCATGAGAAGTTAGTTTAAGTCTTGTGGGCCTACCACATATAAAACTCTAACTCGCCTACTCTTTCTCCTTAATGTATGGGTCCAAAGCGTTCTACCATTAAGTCTAACTCCCATCACTAAAGATAGTTGTGGGTAGCAAGATCATAATAGAACACCAAGTTAGAAGAGCTCAAGGTTTGGAGGACAGACGCTTGTAGTTATGCCAAAACCTCAAGTTGTATAAAGCTAAAATGATTCAAGCTCACAACAAGTTGGTCTATCCTAGAGCTTTCAAGTAGGAGAGCTTATTTTAGTTCTGAGGAAACCGATTGTTGCCCACCATAAGATGGGAGGCAAGTTTGAACCCACTTGGGAAGGCTTTTTTTCCATAAACAAGGCTTACCAAAGAGAATCTTATTAGTTTATTAATCATAAGAGAGCACTAATGCTTCCAGTCATAGGATCTACTTAAAGAAATATTATAAATCATGTTTGAAAATAATTATCATCAATGAAAATTCTTTTGAATTCAATCTCTTCCATGTTGAAAGTATTCTTGTTTTGAATCCACATGATGTGTTTTAGGGTAGGTGTAAGGAACCCGGTGTCCTATCCTTCATCAACATAACACAAACACAAATTACACACAAACATATAAAAAAATACATATCTTTTATCTTGGGCTACTCTAAGTTGAGATAATGCCCCTAGTTGCACTCACTCAGAAGCTGCTCTTGGTCGGGCTAACGTGCTACCCTGCTAGTGTGTCACCCTAGTGGTCTTCTTGCTTTGGAGGATGTAAGTCTGCTACATTTTCCTTCTTTACTTGGCCATTACACACCGATGAGCACCTTGTTAGTTTGGTAGGCCTTACTAGCATGGCCAGTAAGCTACCTCATGTTCACTTCATTTAAGAGGATGTGAGCCTACTATGCTTTCTTCTTGGATTAGCCTTCTACATTCATGGTATATTTGATGTTTAGGATAAGTCTCTTAATGGCTCCTTCCCTCTCGACTGCTTCAAGTTTGGGTCCAATCCTTCCTCGGGGCTCCCCAGATTATAGTTGCTCTTGGTTAGATAACATATGTCCCATCGACGACAGACTATTCTGATGATCAGTTATGCTTGGAAAGTTGTAAGCCTACATGCTTTCTTTCCTGATTGATCATTGCACACTGATGGGCACCTTATGTTGGTTGGTTCTCACTATGCTGACAGATACACCACTCATGTCGATGGATACACCTTAGGTTGGTTGGTTCTTGCACCTTAGGATACACCACTCATTGTAGATGTAAGTCTGTTATGCTTTCTCCTTGAGTTGGCCATCATACACCTATAGGCTTTCTTTTCCAAGGCTTTGGATAATGCCCCTAGTAGCACCTCCCCTGTGGGAAATATATTTGAATCATGTCTTTTGAAACCCCATTTAGACACTACCTGGGCTACTATCGAATTGGACAGTTCTCCTTTTCTAGTAACCACCCCTGTAGTTGGAGAATCTGTCCTATTGATGCGAAGAATTTCCCTTAGTCCAGTAAATCTGAGATAGGTCAAGGCTGATGTTGACCTCACTTTTGGAGTGAGCTCTCAACTTCCTCATTATAGATCTAGGACTCTTATAGACAAAAGAGCTCCTTAGTCTTAAGACACTTCTAGTGATTAAGTGAACACTTAACCTAAGCCTAGAGACTTAGAGGAGTTAGCCATAGGAATAGGTTATGCCTTAGGGATTTAGAAAGATTTGCCTACCCTATAGCCTTAAACATAATCGTTACTTCCTTCTTCGAACCAAACTTCCTAATCAAATTCCAAATTCAAATCAACCCCAATTCAATTGATTTTTTCAAATTTCCATTCAATCTCAAATTAAAATCCAAATTAAATCTAACTGAAAATGATTGAAACCCAAAATCAAAATCAAATTTCTAAATCCCTTCCTAAGCCATATGAACCACCTTCATATGCTTAGCCAAAACCCCCTTTAAACCAAATAAAACTTGATTTATTTCTTTAAAAATCAATCATTACTTAATTTATATTCATAAATATAAATCAAATCTAAATTCAAACCATTCAAATCAAATCAAACCAAATCAAGATATTTCTTTAGCCATATGGACTACCTCCATAAGCTAAATCAAATCTCAACCCCAATCAACCCAAACTCAATTGATTTCTTTATAAATCAATCATTCTTCATTTATATTCACAAATATAAATAAATATAAATGCCAAAAAATAAGTAAACTAAATCAATCCTTTTAACCCCTTTAAATCCATAACTTGGTCAAATGCTTACCAAATCAATTAAAACCCATGGTTTTCTTCATGATTCATTTATCCTTCATTTATATTCCAAATATAAATAAACAAATCAAATAGCCAAAATCAAACCAAAAAGTCAAATCAAGCCCATGTTGACCTTTTCTTGAAATTGCTAATATGAACCAAAATTCACTCCAAACCAATTGATTTATATTTCAATCTAGGCTCATATGTTAGTTCAACTAAACTTGAATCCAAAACCAAACCAATTGACCCATTTAAGTGCACTTGACCCAAAGTGACCTAAAGACTCTTTTTGAGCTAAGTTCTAATCCAACCCAAATTGGATTGAACTAAGCCCATCCAAACCTCATATTATGATCATCATCCTAGGGTGATTAACTACCTTGAATTGGGTCAAACCAAGTCAACTTGGTCCTTTGACCAAGTCAACCTTTAGCCCAAATGAAACACAAACTAGCCAAAACATACCATGTGCCAAATTAATTGAAACTATTGATTCAAACTAATGACTAATCAATGATTGAACATGACCAAACCTTCAATTGAGCCAAACCAAGTCCAATTGGTCATTTGACCTAAGTTGACCCAAATTGGCCTAAAAGTCAAAATGGTCAAATCATGATTTTGATCCAAATTGATTACAACCAATGGCTCAAGTTCATTCCAAATCACGATTGAACTTGACCAAAGCCATGATTGAGCCCAATTTGACCAATTGGTCAACTTGACCCAACCTAGCTCAAATTAAAAATTGTCAAACCAAACCAAAGCCTACAATCATTTTCAATTAGCCAATGAACATGAACCAACACCTAACCCAACCCAATTTGGTCAAATTGCTCAAATTGGTCAATTTAGCCCATTTGACCTATTTGAATCCAAATGAGCCAAAATTAAACTTAAGCAAAATTAATCAAAACCACTTGAACCAAAACTCTTGAAATCATCATTTAAACCTAACCGAAGTCTTGGTTTGACCAAATTTGACCAATTGGTCAACCCAACCCAACCTAACCCAAATGAACTCATTTTGACCAAATGAAGCCAAATCACCCAAAACCAACCCATGGGATCTTAGGAGCTAGCCAAAACCACCCAAACCAGTCCTAGTTCACTCCTAAATTAGCCCAAATCTATAGTGGACCCAACCCAAGGGGAGGGATTATTGGACACACCCCATTGATATTAGATTCTTTCCATAAGAGGCAAAGTCCACTTTCTCCTCTCATGGCAGCCATCCAATTGCCAATAAGGTATTCCTAAACCCCCCCTAGCCCAATGTAAGATAGCTTAGCACTTTCCATGGACTAAGGGAAATAAACCAAGCCAGTTCACTCATGGACAAACCCTATAGGCAAAAGGAAGGACCAAGCCAACCCAATCTCCCCAAATCTTGCCTTGAGCTCCCTGCCATAGCTTCCTCCTCCACTCTGCAGCCATGTGGAGCTCACGGTGACCCTTTGATGCCTCGATGGTGGTGAATCAGCAAAATTTTAAGGAGGATCTCCCATCCATCACACACCAGGTATACTCCCCTCAATTCAAGTGTAATATAATTCCCACTGTGAGAGTTCCTAAGCATTTTTGAAAACTCCTGAGCCTACCCAAGCCTCTTGAGCACCCATGATTGGAATTCTCCATTCTCATGCCCTAAAATAGGGCATCTTTTCTTTGATTCAAACTCCTCCCCCACTCAACCAAACCATAATTAAACTTACCCACACCATCACAACACCTAGTCGAGCAATGCCAAACCATTTCCTAAGCTTCCAAACCACCGAAAGCCATACTTCACTCAAGATTGAATGCCAAAAGGGAGGAGCTTGGTCCATAAAGCAAACCACCTCAAATCAAAGCTCGTGTGGCTCAACCGGGCTTCTTTTCTACCAAACAAAGCTACCTCAATCATTGGAATTTCGATCAAAATCGGAGGAATTTCTCAAAATTGATCCTTGAATGAAAATGTGTTGTTCCTTTTGAAGAAAAATTGCATTTGAGCCCATCTTAGCGTTAGATCCTTGTGGATCCTTCATGCAAAGGGTGGATTGAGTTTGGAGTGGATATGAGCTCGTGAGATCCATCGGCGACTTATGGCAGATCTCTCATCATAGAAAGATGGATCATGGGTCATCTATTCTGATTGGAATGTGATCAATTCAATGAATCCCCTCTATTTACTTCTTAATTATGGGATCTAATCATGGTCATCCGATCTTAGATCAGACGGTCTATAGGAAAGTGTATCCACCGCAATCTGAGTTAGCCTCCTAATTTAACAACTTAAATACCCTATCCCATCATGCCAAGTGAAAATTGCATGCCACGTCAATAACCACATGGTGCTGATAGGATTATGCGTTAATTAGGACTGTTTTAATTAATTTTTAAGTCTAAAACTTCTTGAAATCATAACTAATCGTAAAAAAATCCAAAAAATAAAAATGAGGGCTCATTTTAAAGATATTTCAGAGTAGAATTGAAGAAAATTATTGTTAATTAATTTTGAATACTAATTTCTACTTAATGAAGGTTTAATTAAAAATTTAATTAGCCTAATTACTTATTGATTAATTATCCATTTAATTTTAAATTTTCTAGAGATGTTTAGGTGGATGACCTCTACCTCTCCTATTTTTCTTGGGATTGGATAGTTAGTTAGGGGAAATCAATGGATTTAGCCTTAATTACTCCCAACCTTAATGATAATTAACCAAATGAATAGTGGATTAACTAATTAATTTAGCTTATTGTCCTTTGTTAATAGTGAGAAGTCTTGGGAAGTGGTTTGGATTCATTCCTTATGACCATTTCATTAAGCCTCTTCATTTGTTTCAAATTAATTAAAGCTTAAATAAATAATTAGCCACTTAATTAATAAATTAAGAAAAGAAAGGATAACTAATTATTTCAAAGCCCAATTGATTATTTGAAATGACTTAGGGATTGGGATTGAGGTCTCTTCCTTGATCTCTTTCCCTAAGTTAATTTCATCATCCTAATTAAAAGATATAATCAAAGGAATTAATTGACCAATTAAGGGATTAATTTATTTAAAATCCATTCATTCATAACCTTCCTTAATTAACCCTTGGGTAGTTCTTTGGGTGTTCAATAACCTGAAGAGAGAGCTAATGAAATTATGGTTAGCTGACATGTGTGAGAAAACCATAAAAGTAATTAAGTGAGTCCCTTAAGCTTAATTAACAATTAATTATGAGCTAATTGCATTAGACCCCTTTCATTTCTTAGAAGCATTGCTAATTTACTTTTCATGTGGTTGCATCTCATGTTGGCTTATCATTGATTAATAAATTAACTTAAGGTGACATAGGTAAGGGTTAATTAATTGATTTAGTTCATACCTTAACTTAATTAAGACATAAAATCAACATAATTGCTATTCATTAAGCCAAATTAACTCACATATGGGGGAATGAGATTAGGATTAGCAAACCTCTTTCACATTTATTAAATCAATCAAACATAAGATCAAAATTGGTTTTAAGAAACTTTGGTTTATTTTAAATGAGCTTGTTTAATATGATTGTCCTTAAGACTTAGTTGGATTGAATGAAATTACATGATTGTGTTTCTTTATTTATTTCCAATCATGTTAAATGTTGTATGCCACTTGTAGTCATGCATTCATTTCTTTCAAATTAATTAAATAAATATGATTTGCTTTATGTCAATTTGCATGTGTTGACTTAATTAAAAATATGTGTGGATATTATCACTATTAAATCTCAAATGTATTTTCAATTTATGAATATATATATATATATATATATATATATATATATATATATATATATATATATATATATATATATATATATATATATATATATATATATATATATATATATATTGACTTTAGCTACAT
The DNA here is from genome assembly GCA_021442155.1 of Cymbidium sinense. Classification (NCBI taxonomy): domain Eukaryota; kingdom Viridiplantae; phylum Streptophyta; class Magnoliopsida; order Asparagales; family Orchidaceae; genus Cymbidium; species Cymbidium sinense. The sequence goes on from CM038231.1 coordinate 24,172,526, forward strand.
ATATACATAAGAGATGCATGTGAATATAATCTTAGTGTATGAAGAAAAGTATCTCTCTTCATTCATGTGTTGATTTGCATAAGTTTGAATGTTAACGTATAGTACCGACAATCCATGGTTGGATTTTGAATGTATTTGAGTTTGATTTTTTGGAAGTGGTTATAATTGTTTGAATTCATATTTCATTTATATATGTGAATATAAATGACAATATAAATGGGTCATGAGAAAATTTCAAGGATTTGAATGATTTGATCATGATCCAAGCTAAGTCTTTAAAGAGGAAATTTAAAGGACTTAGGAAATTTTGGAGTTTGGAGCTTGAATTTTGAATTTTATTTGATTTATATTTATATTTCATTTATATATGTGAATATAAATGAGAATATAAATGAGTTATGAGAAAATCCCATAAATTTGAATTGGTTTGATCATGATTTTGGCTAAGTCCTTAAGAGAAAATTAATGGCTTAAAGAGGCTTTTAAATTTGGAATTTAATTTTTGGATTTGATTTGTTTGATTTGTATTTATATTTAATTTATATGTGTGAATATAAATGAGAATATAAATAAGTTCTATGAAAATCCCATTAGTTTGAATTGATTTGATCATGGTTTAAGCTAATTCCTTAAGAGAGAAATTAAGGACTTAAGAAGGATTTTAAATTTGGAATTTAATTTTTGGATTTGATTTGATTGATTTATATTTATATTTCATTTATATATGTGAATATAAATGAGTTATGAGAAAATCCCATGAGTTTGAATTGGTTTGATCAAGATTTAGACTAAGTCTTTAAAAGAAGATTAAGGACTTAAGAAAGATTTAGACTTAGGAATTTCATTCATGGGTTTCAATCATGGATTTCAATCTTGGATTTCAATCATGTGGCATTAGTTTGAGTTTCGAAAAAATCAAATAAGATTGATTTAGGGTTTGACTTAAACAAAGGAAGGTGAGAAATGGTTCAAGCTAAGGGTACGTAAATTTTCCTAACACCCCTAAGGCATGACTTATTCCTATGGCTAACTCTTATAAGTCTCTAGGGCTAGGCTGAGTGTTCACCTAATCACTAGATCTATCTTAAGACTAAGGAACTCTTAAAGTCTAAGAGAAGTCCTATGTCTAAAATGGAGGGATTGAGAGCTCATTCTAAAAATGAGGTCAATAAAGGGCTAATAGACAAAGAACACCACACGTATTGGAGTTGATAAACAATCAACAACACCGAAAGATCATAAGCATTGTAGAAATAATCTATCCCTAACCCAAGGTGTAGAAGAATCTAGATATTAGTGCAATGTTCTACTTATGTCCAAGGACATAAGAGAGAGGGAAGGAATCCACTAAGGGATAGAGTGTGAACCTTCAACTAGGGAAGCAGGTTCAAGTCATCCACAAAGGGGATGGGAGATTTTATTTGGTTTAGTCTCACCGAGGAGAAATTTCCATGAAGTGGTTAAATTTGTTTCAATTTTGTTGGATTTGGATTTAGATGGATTGCATGAGTAAGAGCCATGGAGACCTGACCTAACTCAAATTTACCAATCTAAAGGGTAGTCTACAAAACATATAGTAGGACTAGCCAACCAAAGGGATGCCGTATGCAACAATGCATTAGGAAATAAGCATAGTAGACTTACATCCTCCAAAGTAGGGCCAGTTGTTTGGGTAATCTGTTGGCAAGATAATAGATTGAACCCAACCTAGGGCTCACTATTGTGTGAATGCCACTGGGGGACTTAGATAAGCTCAAATATAGTTAAGATTTATTTCATTTTTATATTTATTTATTTTGATGGATTCTGTTGGTTTGCGATGGATCATATTGAGAAGGGGCTCATATCAGCCTGGACCTTTCTCAAATTTACTGAACCAAAGGGAGTAGCTTCCCGGCCGATGGGAGAACTATCCGACCAAAGGAGTGCCTTTCAGTTTGCAATGATCAATTGAAGGTAAGAAAGCTCGAGGACTCACATATTCCACTCATAAAAGACAGGGTGATTGGTTGTTTTAGGCAATAAATTAAACCCACCTAAGGTCGCCCATTATGGTTTGACAATCATGCTAGAAAGAATGCATCATAGTCTTACATCTTTCAAAGAGGAATGATTACAGGGGTAACCTGCTTATGGAAAAATAGATTGAACCTGATGTAAGGGTGACTACGGAATGAGTGCCGACCTAGGGACTTATCTCAACTCAGCTTGTCAAGCAATTCCTATAGGGAGTTCTGCTGACACTGCCCTAAAGAGAGGATGCTTGCTTGGGAAGAGGGGGCCCTTTGGGGCTTGAATTCCTAATCCACAAGCAATATTTTTGTTTGTTTTGTTTAGTTTGTTTTATCATGGATTTTGTTAGTTTGCAAGGGATCAAACTGAGAAGGAGCTTATATCAGCCTAGTCCTATCTCAAATTTACTGAACCAAGGGAGAATTTACACATCCGTTGAACAAATTCTCCAACCAGAGGGGTGGTTACTAGGAAAGGAGGATTGTCCAATCAAAAAGTAACCTAGGTAGTGTCTAAATGGGGTTGCAAAGGACATGATCCAAATAGAGTGGGGATGGGGCCACTAAGGGCTTAATCCAAAACCCTAAAAAAGATGACATGGTTAGTCATATATTCAATATGTATTGTCCAACTCAAGGAAAAAGTGTGGGGAATCATATCTACCAAGAGTGGTGTATCCACCGGGTGTGTCGCTGCCAGCATAGAACATCAACCAACCTAAGGTGCCCGTCAATTTGTAATAATCAGCCTAGGAAGAAAGCTCGGGGACTCACATCCTCCTATAGTAGAACTGATTGCTGGGATAGTTTATCTTCAGCTTGACAGATGCTATCCGACTTAGGGCGACTATTGAGTGAATGCCATTAGGGAGCTTATATCGACTCAAACATATTCAAGAGGAAAGAAGCCTCTGGGGGTCTTATCCTAGACCTCAAACATACTTGACCTAGTTAGATCATGATGATTAGTTTAAGAAGAAAGCATGGGGACTCACATCTTCTTAAACAAAGTCAACATGAGGTAGCTTATTGGCTGGGTAGTGAAGCCTACCATACTAACATGGTGCTTGTTGATTTGTAAAGGTCAAGTTAGGGAGAAAGCGCAAGGACTCACATCTTTAAAACAAATGTCCACTAAGTTGACATAATAGCGAGGCAGCATGTAAACCCAACCTAGAGCAACTGATGAGTGAGTGCCACAGGGGGTTTGCTCTCACATCAAAATAGCTCAAGATAAAAGATATGTGTTAATTTTTGCATGTGTCAAAAGGAATAGGATGCCTCTGGGGGACTCTTACACCTACCTTAAACACGCTAGGGGATTTATGAAATGGTGCCACGGATGGAAAAAAGGATTCCCACTAAGAAAGGATACCGCTTAGGTTTTCTCACACCTATCTTAGTTGTGCTAATCAAAATAAGATGCCTCTCGAGTTCTCTTACACTTATTCTAATAGCATCGGAAATTATGTTTGTGTTGTGAAAGAGGGATAGGATGCCATTGGGGGACTCTTGCACCTACCATAGACACATCAAGATAGATTCACAAGACAAGCAAATAATGCTTCAAAAGAAAAGAAGATTTGATGAATGGAATCATACTTTGTTCTATTTATTAATAATTGTTTTCAAATATGATTTGTTTCATGCATAATATTTCTTTAGATAGAGCCCATTAATTGGAAGCATTGGGTGTTCCCATTTACAATCAATAAGTTGATAAGATCCTCTTTGGTAGGCCTTCTCTATGACATAGGGGTCTTCCCAAGTGGGTTCAAACTTTCCTCCCATCTTTCTACGGACAATAATTGGTCTCCTTACTAACACAAGTTCTCCTACCCAAAAAGACCTAGAGGCAGCTTGTTGTGAGCTTGAATCATTTTGGCTTTGTATAACTCGAGGTTCTAATGCAGACCTCCAAACATTCAACTCTTCTAACCACAACATTACATTCTAGTTTGTAGTGATATTGCTACCCAATTCTATCCTTAGTGATGGGAGTTGAACTTCAAAAGGTAGAACAACTTTGGACCCATACACTCAGGAAAATGGGGTAGACTGATTTGGAGTTCGGTATGTGATGCGGTAGGCCCACAAGGCTTCAATTCAACGCCGCTTCCACTATCATTTGTTGTCATCAAGAGTCTTCTTCAATATTTGTATGAGAGTTTTATTGATTTCGCTAAGCCATTTGCTCTAGGGTAGTAGATGGTGGAGTATCTCCAATCTATAATGTCTTCTATAAGTTATGATCTTCATGCTTTTGAATACGCATTACATTATCGATATAATTCATCGAGGCACCCCAAACCTATATATGATATGGTTCCTAAAAATTGAAGCAGTCGGACTTCTGTGGGATGGCTTTCACCCACTTGGAAAATAGTCGGTGGTAGCTAAGATGAATCGATGCCCCTTGGAAGAAGGAGGATCGATCAGACCCACAATGTCAGTACCCCAACACTCAAATGGCCATAAGGTAAATGTAGGGTGCAGAATGTTAGGTTTAGTGGAGGACTACACCATGTACCTAACACTGATGTCATCTCCTAACTACATCCATGCAGTTTGTAATCATCGAAGGCTAGTAGTATCCAAGTTGCTTGATCTTCATCTTCATCTTCAGATTGGATTGATGTGCTCTATATAGACCTGAGTGTACCTCAGTTATAATGCCACGGTATTCATGTTTGTCTAAACAATGTAACCACATTTGGTCAAAGGATCGATGGTACAGGGTGCCATCAACAAGAGTGTAGAGAGAGCTCTCTATTTCACCTGATGGGCTTGTGACTTTTCTTGAGGTAGTTTACCAGTGTTCAAATAATCTATGAACAGTTGCCTCCAATCTAGCTCATTGTCCATTTTGGCAACAACAACCTTCCCTTCAAGAGAAAGTCTATCGATGAGTTCAACATCAATAAGGGATAAGACTTGTCTATTTTGGACTCTTGATGAAATAGACTCATCTTCCGGATATGCCAATTCTTTGGCAAGTTTGTCTAAAGCATCTACTATTGTGTTCTCTACTTAGGAAACCTTGTAGATGGTGACTTCAGGAATTTGGTCTAATAGCTTCATGGTATACTAGTAGTAATGACGAAGCTTGGGTTTGAGGACCTAGTAGGACTCAACAATTTGGTTGATAACCAACTGAGAATCCCCAAAGATGTTGATGCTCTTGACATTGATAGTGATGGCTAACTCCAGACCGACAATCAAAGCCTCATACTTAACTTCGTTGTTGGTATAATGGTCAAAAAGATAGTGTGAGAATCTCATCACATGGTATTCTAGAGTTAGGAGAACTATTCCTACCCCTGCCTTTCTTGGGATAATAGATCGTGGTGCTTCCCCTTTGTGAAAAGAAGCTGCACCATGAAAATACATCTCCCATCGGCAATTTCGGCCTCCCTTAAGTTCATGATTTGTTCATCAGGGAGATCATCACTAAGTAGAGAATAAGCAAGAAGTGGGTGTGCTACTAAGAAATCTGCTAGTACCTATCCTTTTACCGCGGAGGGTATGAATGTGATATCAAACTACGAGATGATCATGGACCAACATGCCAAATGTATGGATAGCATTGGCCGTGTCATGAGATACTGTAGTGGATTTGTTCTAGAGATCAAGTTCACCTTATGAGAAAGCATATAGTGCCATAGCTTCTTAGAGGCAAAGATCAAAGCTAGGTAAAGTTTCTCAATAGGTGGATAGTTCACTTTAATAGGAATCAAATGATGACTAAGGTAGTAGAGAGTGTTATCCTTCCCTTCATCGGCCAATAATAGAGCATCGAGAGAGTCATCCAATGCGCTAGTGTATAGGATGAGTGGCATGCCCAGGATAGGGGCTACTAGAACTGGCGGCTTCACCAAACACTGCTTGATGTCTTCAAAGGCATGCTGACACTTATCATTCCACCTGAACTTGGCATCTTTTTTGACAAGAGCTAAAAATGGCTTGCATCTCCCCGATAGGTTGGAGATAAAGCATCTTAAATATGCTAGCCATCCTTGAAAGGATCTGAGTTGAGTTAAACTCTTAGGAGGTGGAATTTCTAATATAACTTTAATCTTTTTAGGATCTATTTCTATTCCTTGATGTCAAACAATAAACCCAAGAAATTTCCCAGAAGCTACTCCAAATGCACACTTCAAGGGATTCATTTTGAGGTTATATTATCTTAACTATTCGAAAACTACTCTCAAGTCCAAGAGGTGGTCTTTTTTTTCTTTGCTCTTGACTACTAGATCATCAACGTAGTATTCAACCTAATGATGGATGAGTTCATTGAAGATCTAAGCCATGGCTCATTGGTATGTAGCACCAGCATTTTTAAGGTCGAAAGGCATGACCCTATAAA